>JBBYHO010018388.1:0-55531 GCA_038382025.1 Adansonia gregorii
CGTGGGTATCTCTCTAGTGCCTAAAGTGGAATATTTCATTTTTCAAAGTAAAATCTAGAGGTCATTTTTATTGAAAACTTTTATATTTCTCAACTATCTAAGGTGTATATGAGATTAAATATTTTCATCAAAACTTGGATTTGTATTGCTATACAATTCACGTGTAAAAAAGGGTTATATCAAAATAGTGATGAGTTAAGATCAAAAGAATCAAAATCAAGATAAGACATAACTAGTAAGGTATCGATTTCAAGCATCGCAAAGAGGTTCATAACTCATTATGCGTAACTAACTCCCAAACCCAAATAGTGAATCTTTGTACTACATAGACCATGGGATCGATTTTTGAGTTTCATAATTGAAAACATAGGTTCCAATAGGCATCTGGTCATGTCTAGCCTGAAATGATTAGTGGCAACTCCAAGCATTGGCCATTTCGTGATGGTTACTTAAGACTAATAAGATGAGTGATTTGTCTTATAGTCCCCTTTTATTATATCATAAGTTGAGAATCCATATATTCTCATTCTCATCACATCGTGAAAGAAAAGACTCGATCAAGAAGATATTCCCGAGTCAAAAAATATTTTACATCATACACACCTATAGATCTATGAGGATCAACCCTGGGGTATGTTACAACACTTCTCATTAGGATAAATGACATTGATGATTCAATTTCATTTCAAAAAATTTCATACCACCACTTTTAGAATGAAAATTCATCTGTCAATTAAGAAAAACATAGATTCACATAACAATCTTTTTTCTTTTCATGATTGGGCATAATAAAACTCATTCTCCTCATTGGGATAAATGACACTGATGCTTTGGTTTACTAGGAAAAACTTCTCTTTCCACCAGTTTTTAGAGTTAAATTTCGTTTGTCAATTGGAACAAACACAGATTCACATAATAATTACTTTTTTTTCATGATTACGCACCATAAACTCATTCTCCTCATTGGGTTAAATGATAGTGATTCTTTGTTCATTTAAAAAGCTTTTCTTTTCACCATTTTCCTTGGATGTAAAGTTTGTCTGACAATGTGACAAACGTCGATTCTCGTAATAATCTTCTTTCTTTTCATGATTGGGGCCATAAACTCGTTGTTCACACTAGGATAAATGACATTGATGCTTTGGATCTATAAGAAAAGCTTTTCTTCCTACCATTTTTTAGAAGTAAAGTTCATCTGTCAATAGGGACTAATATAGTTTACAAAATAATAACCTTTTTCTTCATGATTGGGTGCCATAATCTCATTCTACTCATCAAGATAAATGACATTAATGCTTTGTTTTTACAGGAAAAGCTTTTTTTTCCATCATTTTTTAGAGTTAAAGTTCATTTTTAATTAGGACAAACACAGATTCATATAGTAATCACCTTTATTTCATGATTGGGAACCATAATCTTATTATACTAGTTAGAATAAATGACATTGATGCCTTGGTTTCATAAGAGAAAGTTTTCTTCCCCCCTCTTTTTTACACTTAAAGTTCGCCTGTCAATTTGGATGAACACTGATTCACGTAATTATTTCCTTTCTTTTCTTGATTGGGAATCGTTAACACATTCTACTTTCTGGGATAAATGAATTAATGCTTTGGCTTCATAAGAAAAGCCTTTTCTTTTACCATTTTTTGTAGAATTTAAATCCGTCTGTCAATTGGGACAAGCATGCATACATATAATAATCTTCTTCCTATTCATGATTAGGCACTATAAACACATTTTTTTCATTGGAATAAATAACATTAATGTGTTGGTTTCATATGAAAAGCTTTTCTTTCCATCAATTTCTTTAGAATTGAAGTTCGTCCATCAATGGCGATGAACATGGATTCTCATAATAATCTCTTTTTTTATCATGATTGGGAGCAATAAACTCATTCTACTCATTAAGATAAATGACATTGATGCTTTGGTTTCATAAGCTATTTTTTCTGCCAATTTTTAGAAGTTTATTTGTCAATTGGGGCAAACACATATTCATATAATTATCTCTTTTATTTTCATTATAGGGCACCATAAACTCATTATCCTTATTGGGATAAATAACATTGATGCTTTGCTTTCATTTAAAAAGCTTTTCTTCATACCAGTTTTTAGAATCAAAATTCGTCTGCCAATTAGGATAAAGATGGATTCACATAATAATCTATTTTCTTTTTATGATTAGGCACAATAAACTCATTCTACTTGTTGGGATAAATGACATTAATGTTTTGGTTTCCTAGGAAAAGCTTATCTTTCCACCAATTTGTAGAGTTAAAGTTCATTTGTCAATTGGAATAAACACAAGTTCACATAATAATTTCCTTTTTTTTTCATGATTGGGTACTATAAACTCATTCTCCTCATTGGCATAAATGACATGGATGCTTTGTTCATTTAAAAAGCTTTTCTTTCTATATTTTGCCTTAGAAGTCAAGTTTGTTCGACGAGAGGACAAATGTGGATTCTTATAATAATCTTTTTTTTTTCATGATAGGGGACCATAAACTCGTTCTCTACATTAGGGTAAATAATATTAATGCTTTGGTGTTGTAAGAAAAGCTTTTTTTCCCATAATTTTCTAGAATTAAAGTTTGTTTGTCAATTGGTACTAACATACATTCACAAAATAATCACCTTTCTTCTCATGATTGGGTGCCATAATCTTATTCTACTCATTGGGATAAATGACATTGATGCCTTGGTTTCATAGGAATTGCTTCTTCTTCTACCATTTTTTAGAGTTAAAGTGCATTTTCAATTGGGACAAACACGGATTCACTTAGTAATCACCTTTCTTTTCATGATTGGGAGCCATAAACTCATTATACTCATTAGAATAAATGACACTGATGCTTTGGTTTCATAAGAGAAACTTCTATTCCCACTATTTTTTGGAATCAAGTTTATCTGTTAATTTGGATAAACACAGATTCACCTAATTATCTTTATTCTTTTCTTGATTGGGAATCATTAACGCACCCTACTTGTTGGGATAAAGGAATTAATGCTTTCGTTTCAAAAGAAAAGCTTTTTCTTTTGCCATTTTCTATAAAATTAAAGTCCATCCATCAATTGGGACAAGCATGCATACACATAATAATCTCCTTTCCATTCATGATTGGGCACCATAAACACTTTTTCTTCGTTTGAATAAACAACATTGGTGCATTGGTTTCATATGAAAAGCTTTTCTTTCCATCAATTTCTTTAGAATTAAAGTTTGTCTGTCAATGGCAGCAAGCATGGATTCTCGTATTAATGTCCCTTCTTTACTAGATTGGGAACCATAAACTTATTCTCCTTAATAGGATAAATGACATTAATACTTTGGTTTCATAAGAAAAGCTTTTCTTTCCACTAATTTTTAGAATCAAAGTTTGTCTATCAATTAGGATAAACACGAATTCACATAATAATCTCCTTTCTTTTCATGATTGGGCACCATAAATTCATTCTACTCATTAAAATAAATGATATTGATGCTTTGGTTTCATAAGCAATACTTTTCTTTCGATCAATTTTTAGAATTAAAGTTCATTTATCAATTAGGACAAACATGCATTCACATAACAAGCTCCTTTCCTTTGACGATTGGTACCATAAACTCATTCTCCTTATTGGAATAATGATATTGATGCTTTGGTTTTATTTAACAAGCTTTTTTTCCCACCCCTTTTTAGAATAAAAGTTTGTTTATCGATTAGGACAAACATGCATTCACACAACAAGCTCCTTTCCTTTCATGATTGGCACCATAAACTCATTCTCCTTATTGGAATAAATGATATTGATGCTTTGGTTTCATTTAACAAGCCTTTTTTCCCACCCTTTTTTAGAATAAACGTTTGTCTGTCGATTAGGGCAAACACAGATTCACATAATTTTCCTGATAGGGTGCCAAAAACTCATTCTACTCATTAGGATAAATGACATTGATGCTTTGGTTTCATAAGAAATACTTCCCTCTCCACCATTTTTTAGAATTAAAGCTTGTTTGTCAACTATGACAAACATGGATTCACATAATGTCTCTTTTCTTTTAATGATTGACATAAACTCTCTCTCCTTATTGGGATACAAGACATTGATGCTTCAATTTCATTATCTGATAATAGGACAAATGTGGATTCTCATAATAATCTCTTTTCTTCCTATGACTAGGAACCATAAACCTATTTTCCTTATTAGGATAAATGACATTGATGCTATGGTTTCATAAGAAAAGCTTTTCTTTCAAACCTTTTTAAAGCAAAGTTCATTTGTTAATTAGGACAATGATGGATTCACAAAATAGTCTTTTTTTTTTTCATGATTGGGCACCATGAACTCATTCTACTCATTAAGATAAATGACATTGATTCTTTAGTTTAAATAAAAAAGGCTTTTCTTCTCACCATTTTTTTAAATCAGAGTTTGTTTGACAATTAGGACAAAAATGGATTCATGTAATAATCTTTTTTCTTTTCATGATTAGGAACTATAAACTCGTTCTAGTCATTGGGATAAGTTTGGTTTCATAAGAAAGCTTCTCTTTCCATCGTTTTTAGAATTAAAATTCGTTTGTCCATTGGGACAAACACGAATTCACATGGTAATCTCTTTTCTTTTCATGATTGGGCACCATAAACTCATTCTTCTTATTGGGATAAATGACATTAATGCTTTGGTTTCATTTAAAATTTTTTTCTTCCCACCATTTTTTAGAATCAATATTCATCTGTCAATTAGGATAAAGATAAATTCACTAACAATCTCTTTTCTTTTCATGATTAGCGCCGTTCTACTCATTGGGATAAATGATATTGATGCTTTGGTTTCATAGGAAATGCTTATCTTTCCACCATTTTTTAAAGTTCATTTGTCATTTGGAATAAACATGAATTCACATAATATCTCCTTTCTTTTCTTGATTGGAAACCATAAACTTATTCTCTTCATTGGGATAAATGACATTAATGCTTTCATTTTATAAGAAAAAATTTTATTCCCACCATTTTTTAGAATCAAGGTTCAACTATAATTAGGATAAAGATGGATTCACATAACAATTTCCTTTCTTTTTATGATTTGGAACCATAAACTCATTTTCCCCATTAGGATAAAAGACATTAATGTTTTGGTTTCATAAGAAAAGCTTTTCTTCCCATTATTTTTTAAAATCAAGGTTCATCTATCAATTAGGAAAATGACGTATTCACTTAATAATCTTCTTTCTTTTCATTATTGGATGCCATAAACTCGTTCTAGTCATTAGGATAAATGACATCAATGCTTTGGTTTCATAAGAAAAGCTTCTTTTTCCACCTTTTTAGAATTAAAGCTCATTTGTCAATTGGGACAAACATGTATTCACATAATAATCCCATTTCTTTTCATGATAGGTACCATAAACTCATTCTCCTCATTAGGATAAATGACATTGATGCTTTGGTTTCATTTAAAAAGTATGGGATAAATGTCGTTGATGCTTTGGTTTCATTTAAAAAGCTTTTCCTCCCATAAGTTTTTAGAATCAAAGTTCGTCTATTAATTAGGATAAAGATGGGTTCACATAATAACCTCCTTTCTTTTTAGGATTCCGAGTAATAAAAGCATTCTACTCATTGGGGTAAATGACATTGAAGCTTTGGTTTTTCAAGAAAAGCTTTTCTTTTTGCCATTTTTTAGAATTAAAGTTCGTTTGCCAATTGAGACAAACCCGTATTCACATAATAATCTCTTTTATTTTCGTGATGGGGCACCATAAACTCATTCTCCTCATTGGGATAAATGACATTAATGCTTTGTTTTCATTTAAAAAGCATTTTTTCCCACCATTTTTTAGAATCAAAGTTTTTCTACCAATTAGGACAAAGATGGATTCACATAATAATCTCTTTTCTTTTCACGATTAAGCGCAATAAACTAATTGTACTCATTGGGATAAATGACATTGATACTTTTGTTTCATAAATATAACTTCTCTTTCCAAGAATTTTTGGAGTTAATGTTCATTTGTCAATTGTGACAAACATTGATTCAAGTAATAATCTCCTTTCTTTTCATGTTGAGCATAATAACTCATTCTCTTTATTATGATAAACGACATTGATGCTTTGGGTTTATAGGAAAACCTTTTCTTCCCACCATTTTTAAGAATTAAAGTTCATTTGTCAATTGGGATAAACACAGATTCACATAATAATCTATTTTTTTTCATGATTGGGCATAATAAACTCATTCTCCTTATTAGGATAAATGATATTGATGCTTTGGTTTCATTTAAAAAGTTTTTCTTCTCACTTTTTTTAGAATCAAAATTCATTTATCAATTAGGAAAAACACAGATTCACATAATAATCTCATTTTTTTTCATGGTTGGGTGCCAAAAACTAATTGTGCTCATTGGGATTAATGACATTGATGCTTTGGTTTCATAAGAAAAGCTTCTTTTTGCACCATTTTTTTGAATTAAAGTTAGTTTGTCAATTGGGACAAACAAGGATTCATATGACAGTCTCCTTTTTTTTTCTTGATTGGGCACCATAAACTTATTCTCCTTGTTAGGATAAATGACATTGATGCTTTGGTTTCATTTTAAAAAGCTTTTCCTCCTAAAATTTTTTATAGTCAAAGTTTGTCTGTTAATTAGGACAAGCACGGATTCACATACTTTTCATGGTTAGTGCCAAAAACTCTTTCAACTCGAATAAAAGGCATTAATGCTTTGGTTTCATAAGAAATGCTTCTTTTTCCACCATTTTTAGAATTAAAGCTTGCTTTTCAACCAGGACAAACATGGATTCACATAATAATCTTCTTTTTTCCATGATTAGCGTAAAATCATTCTCTTCATTAGGATAAATGACATTAATGCTTTGGTTTCTTTTGAAAAGCTTTTCTTTTTGCCATTTTCCTTATAAATAAAGTTCGTTCAACAATGGGACAAACATAGATTCCCATAATAAGCTCCTTTCTTTTCATGATTGGGGGTCATAAAGTCATTCTACTCATTAGGATAGATAACATTGATGCTTCAGTTTGGCATGAAAATCTTCTTTTTCCACTATTTCTTATAATTAATTTTTGTTTGTCAACTAGGACAAACATGGATTCACATAATAATATATTTTTTCATAATCGGGCTCTATAAGCTCATTCTACTCATTAGGATAAATGACATGATGCATTAGTTTCACATGAAAAGCTTCTTTTATGACCACTTTTTAAAATTAAAGTTTGTTTGTCAAATAGTATAAACATCATGTAAAAATCTCATTTCTTTTCATGATTGGGCACCATAAACTAATTCTGCTCATTAGAATAAATGACATTCATGCTTTGGTTTCATTAAAAAAGCTTCCCTTCCCAATAATTTTTAGAACCAAAGTTCATCTATTGATTAGGACAAAAATGGATTCACATAATAATCTCCTTTTTTTCATGATTAGGCATAATAAAAACATTCTACCCATTAGGATAAATGACATTGATGCTTTATTTCATTGGAAAAGCTTCTCTTTCAGCCATTTTTTTGAATTAAAGTTCATTTCTCAATTGGGACAAACAAGGATTCACATAATAACTTGTTTTCTTTTCATGATTAAGAACCATAAACCTATTCTCCTTATTGCGATAAATGATATTGATGCTTTGGTTTCATAAGAAAAGCTTTTCTTTCTACCATTTTTAGAATCAAAATTCATTTTTCAATTAGGACAAGGATAAATTAACATAATAATCTTCTTTTTTTCTCATGATTAGGCATTATAACCTCGATCTACTCAATTGGATAAGTGACATATGCTTTAGTTTCATAAGAAAAACTTTTTTTTCCACCATTTTTTTAGAGTAAAAGTTCTTTTGTTATTGGAACAAACATGGATTCACATAATAATCTCCTTTTTTTCATGATTGGGCACCATAAACTCATTCTACTTTTTGGGATAAATGACATTAATGCTTTGGTTTCATTTAAAAAGCTTCTCTTCCCACTACTTTTTAGAATCAAAATTCGTTTGTCAAATAGGACAAAGATAGATTCACATAATAATCTCTTTTCTTTTGAGGTTGGTCATAATAAACACATTCTACTCATTGGGATAAATGACATTGATGCTTTGTTTTCATAAGAAAAGCTTTTCCTTCTGCCATTTTTTAGAATTAAAGTTCATTTACCAATTGGGGACAAGCACAGATTCACATAATAACCTTTTTTTTTTCATTATTGGGAACCATAAACACATTTTTCTTATTAGGATAAATGACACTGATGCTTTCGTTTCATAAGAAAAGTTTTCTTCCCACTATTTTTTAGAATTAAAGTTCATTTATCAATTAGGACAAAGACAGATTCATATAATAATCTCTTTTTTTTCATGATTAGGTAGTGTAACCTCGGTCTACTCAGTGGGATAAGTGACATTGCTGCTTTAGTTTCATAAGAAAAGCTTTTTTTCCATCACTTTTTAGAGTTCAAGTTCTTTTATGATCAAAACAAACACGGATTCACATAACAATCTCCTTTCTTTTCATGATTGGGCACCATAAACTTATTTTCCTTATTAGGATAAATGACATGACCTTTTAGTTTTTTCTAAAGGCTCTTCTCCCCACTAGTTTTGGAATTAAAGTTTGTTTATCCATTAGGATAAAGATAGATTCACATAATAATCTTTTTTCTTTTCATGATTAAGCTCAATAAATTCCTTCTACTCATTAGGATAAATGACATTGATGATTTGGTTTCATAGGAAAAACTTTTCTTTTTACCATTTTTTAGAATTAAAGTTCATTTATCAATTGGGATAAACACAGATTCACATCGTAATCTCTTTTTTTTATAATTAGGAACTAGAAACCCATTCTCTTCATTGGGATAAATGATATTAATGCTTTGATTTCATAAGAAAAGTTCTTCTTCCTACCATTTTTTAGAATCAAAGTTTGTTTATCAATTAGGACAAAGACAGATTCACATAATAATCGAATTTCCTTTCATGATTGGTCACCAAAAACTCGGTCTACTCAAGGGGAAAAGTGGCAATGATGCTTTGGTTTCATAAGAAAAGCTTTTTTATCCACTATTTGTTAGAGTTAAAGTTCGTTTGTCAATCAAAATAAACACAGATTCACATCTCTTTTCTTTTCATGACTGGGCACCATAAACTTATTCTACTCATGGGGATAAATGACACTAATGCTTTGGTTTCCTTTAAAAAGCTTTTCTTTCCACCAGTTTTTAGAGCTAAAGTTCATTCGTCAATTAGGACAAAGATGAATTCACATAATAATCTCTTTTTTTTTTCATGATTGGGTACAATAAACTCATTCTACTTATTTTGATAAATGACATGGATGCTTTGGTTTCATAGGAAAAGCTTTTCTTTTCCCTATTTTTTAGAATTAAAGTTCATTTGTCAATTAGGACAAACATATATTCACATAATAATCTCCTTTCTTTTTATAATAGGGCACCATAAACTCATTCTCCTCATTGCGATAAATGACATTAATGCTTGGATTCATTTAAAAAGCTTTTCTTCCCACCATTTTTTAAAATCATAGTTCATCTATCAATAAAGACAAAAACTAATTAACAAAATAATCTTCTTTCTTCTCATGATTGGGCTCCATAAGCTCATTCTACTGATTAGGATACATGACATTGATTCGTTTGTTTCATAAGAAAAACTTCTCTATCCAACATTTTTTGTGTTGAAGTTCATTGTTCAATTGGGACAAACATGGATTCAAATAATAATCTCCCTTCCTTTCATGATTGGGCATAAGAAACTTATTCTTTTGATTGGGATAAATGACATTGATGCTTCGATTTCATTAAAAACGTTTTTTTCCCAATGCTTTTTAGAATCAAAATTTGTCTATCAATTAGGAAAAACATAGATTCATATAATAATCTCTTTTCATTTTATGATTAGGCATAATAAGCTCATTCTACTCATTGGAATAAATGACATTGATACTTTGGTTTCATAGGAAAAGCTTCTTTTTCTAACATTTTTTATAGTTAAAGTTCATTTGTCAATTGTAACAAACATAGATTTTCATAATAATCTATTTTCTTTTCATGATTGGGCATCATAAACTCTTTCTTTTTGTTGGTGTAAATAACATTAATGCTTGGGTTTTATAAAAAACTTCTATTCAACCATTTTTTACAATCAAGGTTCGTTTGTTAATTCAGATTAAAATGGATTCATCATGTAATTAACTCCTTTCTTTCATAATTAGGAATTGCAAATCATTCTCCTCATTGTGATAAATGAATTGATGATTTGTTTTCATAAAGAAAGCTTCTGTCCAACATTTTCCTTAAAAGTAAAGTCCATACGTCAATTGGGACAAACATGGATACATATAACAATCTCTTTTCCTTTCATGATTGGGCACAATAAACATATTTTCTTCATTTGAATAAATGACATTGATGCATTGGTTTTATATGAAAAGCTTTTCTTTCCACTAATTTCTTAGAATTAAAGTTCGTCTATCAATGGCAGCAAACATGCATTCTGATAGTAATCTCTTTTTTTCTTGATTGGGAACCATAAACCCATTTTCCTTATTGGGATAAATGACTTTGATGCTTTGGTTTTATAAGAAAAGCTTTTCTTTTAACCATTTTTAAGAATCAAACCTTTTTTGTCAATTAGGACAAGAATGGATTCACATAATAATCTCCTTTCTTTTCATGATTGGGCACTATAAACTCGTTCCACTCGTTGAGATAAATGACATTAATGCTTTGGTTTAATAAGAAAGCTTCACATAATAATCTCTTTTCTTTTCATGATTGGGCACCATAAACCGATTCTACTCATTACGATAAGTGACATCACTGCTTTGGTTTAATAACTTCTCTTTTTACCATTTTTTAGAGTTAAAGTTCATTTTTCAATTGAAACAAACACAGATTTACATAATAATCTCTTTTCTCTTCATGACTGAGCACCATAAACTTATTCTCCTAATTAGGATAAATGAAATTGATGCTTTAGTTTTGTTTAAAAAGCATTTCTTCCTACTAGTTTTTAGAATCAAAGTTTGTCTGTCGATTAGAATAAAAATGGGTTCACATAATAATCCCCCTTTCTTTTCATGATTGGGTATAGTAAACTTGTTTTACTCATTGGGATAAATGACATTGGTGCATTGGTTTCATAGGAAAAGCTTTTCTTTTTGCCATTTTTGAAAATTAAAGTTCGTTTCTCAATTGAGATAAACATGTATTCTCATAATAATCCTTTTTCTTTTTATGATAGGGCACTATAAACATATTCTCCTCATTGGGATGAATCACACTAAAGCTTTGGTTTCATTTAAAACACTCTTCTTCCTACCGTTTTTTATAATGAAAATTCACCTATCAATTAGGATATAGATGGATTAACATAATTAGATGAATGACATATTCTCCTTTCTTCTCATGGCTAGGCACTATAAACTCATTATACTCATAGGATAAATGACATTGATGCTTTTGTTTCATAAGAATAGCTTATCTTTCCAACATTTTTTGGAATTAAAGTTCATTTATCAATTGGGACAAATGCAGATTCATATAATAATCTCCTTTCTTTTCATAACTGTGCATAATAAACTCATCTTTCTTATTGGGATAAATGACATTGATGTTTTGGTTTCACTTAAAAAGCTTTTCTCCCCACCATTATTTAGAATCAGAGTTCGTTTTTCAATTACAAAAACACAGATTTACATAATAATCTCTTTTCTTTTATGATTTGGTCTAACAAACTTGTTTTACTCATTAGGATAAATGACATTGATTCTTTCATTTCGTAAAAAAAGCTTCCCTTTCCACCAGTTTTTAGAGTTAAAGTTCATTTTGTAAATTGAAACAAGCATAGATTCACATAACAATCTCATTTCCTTTCATGATTAGGCACCATAAACTCTCTCTTCTCATTGAGATAAATGACATTGCTACTTTTTTATAAAAAAACTTCTATTCCCACCATTTTTTGGAATCAAGTTCATTTGTCCACTCGAATTAAAATGGATTTATGTAATTATCTCTTTTCTTTTCATGATTGGGAACTGTAAACTCATTCTCCTTATTGGGATAAATGAATTGATGATTTGGTTTCATAACAAGAGCTTCCATCCACCTTCGAATTAAAGTCCGCATGTCAATTAGGACAAACATGGATACACATAATTATCTCCTTCCTTTTCATTATTAAGCACCATAAACACATTTTCTTCATTAGAATAAATGATATTGATACATTGGTTTTTTATGAAAGCCTTTTCTTTCCATCAGTTTCCATATAATTAAAGTTCTTCCATCAGTGGTGACAAACATGGATTCTTATAATCATCTGCTTTCTTTTCTTGATTCGGAACCATAAACTCATTCTCCTCATTGGGATAAATGAAATTAATGCTTTAGTCTCATTTTAAAAGCTTTTCTTCCCAACATTTTTTAGAATCAAAATTCATTTGTCAATTAGGACAAACACAGATTTACATATAATCTTCTTTTTTTTTATGATTGGGTACCATAAAGTCATTCTCCTCATTAGGATAAATGACATTGATGCCATTTAAAAAAAAAACATTTTTTCCCACCAGTTTTTAGAATCAAAGTTCGTTTATCAATTAGAACAAAAATGGTTTCACATAATAACCTTATTTTTTTTCATGATTGCAACTCGTTCTACTTATTAGGATAAATGACATTGGTGCATTGGTTTCATAGGAAAAGTTTTTATTTCTACCATTTTTTAAAAATAAATTTTATTTGCCAATTGGGGCAAACGCGTATTTTCATAATAATCTCTTTTCTTTTCACGATAGGGCACTGGAAACATATTCTCCTTAATAGGATAAATGGCACTGATGCTTTGGTTTCATCTAAAAAGCTTTTCTTCTCACTAGTTTCTAGAACCAAAGTTTATCTGTCAATTAGGATAGAAATGGATTAACATAATAGTCTCCTTTCTTGTCATGACTGGGCACCATAAACTCATTATACTCATTGGGATAAATGACATTCATGCTTTTTTTTTTCATAAGAATATCTTCTCTTTCCAACATTTTTTAGAATTAAATTTCGTTTGTCAATTGGGACTAACATGGATTCACGTAATATTCTTATTTCTTTTTATGATTGTGCACAATAAACTCACCCTTCTCCTGGGCATAAATGACATTGATGTTTTTGTTTCACTTAAAAAGTTTTTGTTCCCATCATTATTGAGAATTAGAGTTTATCTGTCAATTAGGAAAAACATAGATTCACATAATAATTTCCTTACTCGTTCTACTTATTAGGATAATGACATTGACACTTTCATTTCATAAGAAAAGCTTCTTTTTCTATCGATTTTTAGAGTTAAAGTTCATTTGCCAATAGGAACAAACACAAATTCACATAACAATCTTCTTTCCTTTCATGATTAGGCACCAAAACTCTTTCTCCTTATTGAGATAACTGTCATTAATGCTTTTCTCATAAAAAAACTTCTATTCCCACCATTTTTTTAGAATCAAAGTTCATCTGTCCATTCGGATTATAATGGATTCACATAATTATCTCCTTTCTTTCCATGATTAGGAACTATAAACTCATTCTCCTCATTAGGAAAAATGAATTGATGATTTGATTTCATAAGAAGAGCTTTCATCCACCCTAGAATTATAGTCCGTAGTCAATTGGGATAAACATGGATACACATAATAATTTCCTTCCCTTTCATGAATGGCCACCACAAACACATTTTCTTTATTAGAATAAATGACATGGATGCATTGGTTTCATATGAAAAGCTTTTCTTTCCATAAATTTCCTTAGAATTAAAGTTTTTTCGTCAGTGGTGATAAACATGGATTCTCCTAATAACTTCATTTCTTTTCTTGATTGGGAACCATAAACTTATTCTCTTTATTGGGATAAATGACATTAATGCTTTTGTCTCATTTAAAAAGTTTTTCTCCCTAGCATTTTTTAAAATCAAAATTTATCTATCAATTAGGGCAAACATGGATTTAAATAATAATCGCCTTTCTTTTCATGATTGGGTATCATAAACTTATTCTCCTTATTAGGATAAATGACAATGATGCTTTGCTTTCATTTAAAAACCTTTTTTCCCACCATTTTTTTATAATCAAAGGTTATCTATCAATTAGGACAAACATAGATTCATATAATAATCTCTTTTCTTTTCATGATTGGGCACCATAAACTCATCCTCCTTATTAGGATAAATGACATTGAGGCTTTGTTCATTTAAAAGCTTTTCTTTCCACCATTTTTTGGAAGTAAAGTTTATCCAACAATGGGATAAATGTGGATTCTCATAATAATCTCCTTTCTTTTCGTGATTGGGAACCATAAACTCATTTTTCTCATTGGGATAAATGACAATAATGCTTTGGTTTTATAAGAAAATCTTTTCTTCTCATATTTTTTTAGAATTAAAGCTTGTCCATCAATTAGGACTAACCCAGATTCACAAAGTAATCTCTTTTCTTTTCATGATTGAGCACCCTAAACTTATTCTACTTATTGGAATAAATGACATTAATATTTTGATTTCATAAGAAAAACTTCTATTCTCGCCATTTTTAGAATCAATGTTTGTCTATCAATTTGGATAAACACAGATTCACATGCTTATCTTTTTTCTTTTCTTGATTGGAACCTTAAACCCATTCTCCTTATTGGGATAAATGAATTGATGCTTTGGTTTCATAAGAAAAGCTTTTCCTTCTACCATTTTCCTTAGAATTAAAGTCTGTTTGTCAATAGGGACAATCATGGATGCACATAATCATCTCCATTCCTTCCATGATTAGGCACCATAAACACATTTTCTTCATTGGAATAAATGACATTGATGCATTGGATTCATATGAAATGCTTTTCTTTCCATTAATTTCCTTAGAATTAAAGTTCATCCATCAATGGTGATAAACATGGATTCTCGTAATAATCTTCTTCCTTTTCTTGATTAGGAACCATAAACTATTCTCCTTATTGGGATAAATGACATTGATTCTTTGCTTTTCTATGAAAAGCTTTTTTTTCCACTAATTTTTAGAATCAAAGTTCCTTGTCAATTAGGACAAAGACAATTCATAAAATAATCTCCTTTTTGTAATGATTACGTGCCATAAACTCATTCTACTTATTGAGATAAATGATATTGATGCTTTGGTATTATTAGAAATGCCTATCTTTTAATTATTTTTTAGAATTAAAGTTTATTTATCAATGGGGACAAACACAAGTTCACATAATAATCTCCTTCCTTTTCATGATTGGGCACCATAAACACATTGTCTTCATTAGAATAAATGAAATCGATGCATTCGTTTCATATGAAATGCTTTTCTTTCAATCAATTTCCTTAGAATTAAAGTTCTTCCGTTAATATTGAAACGTGGATTCTGATAATAATCTCCTATTTTTTCATGATTGGGAACCATAAGTTATTCTACTTATTGGGATGAATGACATTAATTCTTTGGTTTCATTTAAGAAGCTTTTCTTCCCTCCATTTTTCAGAATCAAAGTTTATCTGTCAACTAGGATATATATAGTTTACATAATAATCTTTTTTTTGTCCATGACTGGGTACCATAAACTCATTCTCCTCATTGGGATAAATGACATTGATGCTTTGGTTTCATTTAAAAAGCTATTTTTCCCACCATTTTTTAGAATCAAAGTTCTTCTATCAATTAGAACAAACATGGATTCATGTAATAATCTCTTTTCTTTTCATGATTAGGCACCATAAACTCATTCTCCTTATTGGTATAAATGATATTGATGCTTTGTTCATTTAAAAAGCTTTTCTTTCCTCCATTTTCTTTGGAAGTAAAGTTTATCTGACAATGGGACAAATATGGATTCTCATAAAAATCTCTTTTCTTTTAATGATTGTGAACCATAAACTCATTTTCCTCACTAGGATAACTGATATATATTCTTTAGTTTTATAATAAAATCTTTTATTCCCACCATTTTTTAGAATTAAAGTTTGTCTGTCAATTAGGACTAACACGGATTCATAAAGTAATCTCTTTTTTTTTTTCATGATTGGGCACCCTAAACTCATTCTACTCATTAGAATAAATGACATTGATGCTTTGGTTTCATAAGAAAAACTTTTATTCTTTTTAGAATCAATGTTTGTTTGTCAATTTGGATAAACATGGATTCACATAATTACCTTTTCTTTTTTCTTGATTAGGAACCTTAAACTCATTCTCCTCATTGGGATAAATGAAGTGATGCTTCAGTTTTATAAGAAAAATTTTTCCTTCTACAATTTTCCTTAGAATTAAAGTCCATTTGTCAATTAGGACAAACATGGATGCAGCACCATAAACACATTTTCTTCATTAGAATAAATGACATTGATGTTTTGGTTTCATATGAAAAGCTTTTCTTTGCATCAATTTCCTCAGACTTAAAGTTCGTCTGTCAATGGTGGCAAATATGGTTCTCATAATAATCTCTTTTCTTTTTTTTATTGGGAACCATAGCTCATTAGTATAAATGACATTGATTCTTTGGTTTTATAAGAAAAGCTTTTCTTCCCCTCAGTTTTTAGAATCAACATCCATCCGTCAATTAGGACAAAGATAGATTCACATAAAATCTCTTTTTTTTAATGATTGGGCACCATAAACTCATTCTACTCATTAAGATAAATGACATTGACACTTTGGTATTATTAGAAATGCTTCTCTTTTGATTATTTTTTAGAATTAAAGTTCATTTGTCAATGGGGACAAACATAAATTCACATAATAATCTCTTTTCTTTTTATGAGTGGGCACCATAAACACATTGTCTTTACTAGAATACAGGACATTGATGCATTGGTTTCGTATGAGAAGCTTTTTTTTTCATCAATTTCCTTAGAATTAAAGTTCTTTCGTTAGTGATGACAAACATGGATTATCATAATAATCTTTTTTTTTCTTGATTGGGAACTATAAACTCATTCTTTTCATCGGGATAAATGACATTGATGCTTTGGTTTCATTTAAAAACCTTTTTTTCCCACCATTTTTTAGAATCAAAGTTCATCTATCAATTAGCACAAATAGGGATTCACGTAATAATCTCTTTTTTTTTCATGATCGGGCACCATAAAGTCATTCTCCCAATTAGGATAAAGACATTGATTCTTTGTTCATTTAAAAAGCTTTTCTTTCCACTTTTTCTTTGGAAGTAAAGTTTGTCCGACAATGGGACAAATGTGGATTCTCATAATGACTTTTTTTTCATGATTAGGAACCATAAACTCATTCTCCTCACAGGATAAATGACATTGATGCTTTGGTTTTATAAGAAAATCTTTTTTTTCTCACCATTTTTTAAAATTAAAGTTCATCTATCAATTAGGACTACAAGGATTCACATAGTAGTCTCTTTTCTTTTCATTGTTGGGCACCCAAAACTCGTTCTAGTCATTAGAATAAATGATATTGATGCTTTCATTTCATAAGAAAAACTTCTATTCTCACCATTTTTTAGAATCAATGTTTATCTGTCAATTTGGATAAACATAGATTCATGCAATTTTCTTTTTTCTTTTCTTGATTGGGAACCTTAAACTCATTCTCCTCATTGGGATAAATGAATTGATGCTTCGGTTTTATAAGAAAAGCTTTTCCTTCTACCATTTTTCTTAGAATTAAAGTCTGTTTGTCAATTGGGACAAACATGGATACACATAGTAATCTCTTTTCCTTCCATGATTGGGCACCAAAAACACATTTTCTTTATTAGAATAAATGATATTGATGTCTTTGTTTCATATGAAAAGTTTTTCTTTGCATCAATTTCCTTAGAATTAAAGTTCATCCGTCAATGGTGGAAAATATAGTTCTCATAATAATCTCTTTTCTTTTCTTGATTGGGAACCATAAACTCATTCTTCTTATTGGGACAAATGACATCAATTCTTTGGTTTTATAAAAAAAGCTTTTCTTTCCACCTTTTTTTAGAATCAATGTTCATCTGTCAATTAGGACAAACACAGATTCACATAATTTTCATGGGTTTTTTCTCATTGGCACAATGACATTAATGCTTTTCATCCATAAGAAATGCTTCTCTTTCCTCTAACTTTTAGAATTAAAGTTTATTGGTCAACTAGAACAAACACAGATTCACATAATAATCTTTTTTCTTTTCGTGTTTGGTATAAACTCATTCTTTTCAATGGGATACATTACACTGATGCTTTGGTTTCATTTGAAAAGTTTTTCTTTCTACCACTTTCTTTAGAAGTAAAGTTCATTTGACAATGGGACAAATGTGGATTCTCATAATAATCTCCCTTCTCATGACATTGATGCTTTGGTTTCATAAGAAAAGCTTTTCTTTCTATCATTTTTAAAGTTCATTTGTTAATTGGGAAAAACATGAATTCACATAATAATCTTTTTTTTTTCATAATTGGAATCGTAAACTCATTTTCCTTATTAAAATAGGTTTTATAAGAAAAGCTTTTCTTCCCACTATTTTTTAGAATCAAAGTTTATCTGTCGATTAGGATAAAGATGGATTCACATAATAATCTTCTTCTTTTTCATGATTAAGCACCATAAACTCATTCTCCTAACTAGGATAAATGGCACTGATGTTTTTGTTTCATTTGAAAAGCGTTTCTTCCCACTATTTTTTTGAATTGAAGTTCATCTATCAAATAGAACAAAGACAGATTCACATAATAATCTCTTTTTTTTTTCATGAATAGGAACCATAAATTCATTTTGGTCATTGGGATAAATGAGATTAATGCTTTGGTTTCATAAGAAAGCTTCCCTTTCCACTAGTTTTTAGAATTAAATTTTGTTTGTCAATTAGGATAAACATGGATTCATATGGTAATCTTTTTTCTTTTCATGATAGGGTAGCACAAACTCATTTGCCTCATTGGAATAAATGATATTGATACTTTAGTTTCATTTAAAAAGCATTTTTTCCTACCATTTTTTAAAATCAATCTTCGTCTGTCAATTGGGACACAGATGGATTCACATAATAGTTTGCTCTCTTTTCATGATTAGGTGCCATAAACTTGTTCTCCTTATTGGGATAAATGACATTGATGCTTTGGTTTCATAAGAAAAGCTTCTCCTTTCACCATTTTTTAAAGCTCGCTTATTAATTGGGACAAACACAAATTCATATAATAATCTTCTTTTTTCTAATGACTAGGCTTCGTAAACTTATTTTTCTCATCAAAATAGATGACATTGATGCTTTGGTTTCATAAGAAAAGCTTTTCTTCCTACTATTTTTTAGAATTAATGTTCGTCTATCAATTTGGATAAACATAGATTCACGTAATTATCTCTTTTTTTCTTAATTGGTGTCGTAACGTGCCCCGGGATGGATCCTCACGGATCTATAGGTGCATACAACTTAAATTTTTTTTAACTTGGGATGGTCTTTTTGACCAAGACTTTTCCTTCAGACATGATAAGAAAAAGAAAGTACAGATTCTTGACATGTGATAGAGTAAAGGGGACCATAAGATAAATCCTTCATCATGAGATAGCCAATGCTTAGAGTCACCATCGATCATTATAGGCTAGGCTTGATCAGATGCCTATAGAAACCTATGTTTGAAGTTATGAAACTTAAAACATTGGTTCTATGGTCAACATAGTACAAAGATTTGCCATTTGGGTTTGAGAGTTGGTTACACATGATGAGGCATCAACCTCTTCATGACGTGCAAAGTTGATACCTTACTAGTTATGTCTTATCTCAGTTTTGGTTTTAGTATGGATGAGAGTGATTTTTAGAATGTATAATGCTTGAGAGCAAGTGTTTTGGGGCTATTTTTGGGTGCTGAGTGAAGAGCTACAGGATTTGGTTTTCTTGATGTATTAATGTATTTTAAAAGCTAAAAATAAGCTAGAATCTGCCCCTCAAAATCTCAGCTGAAATATAAATGGTCTATTTATACCAGCATTTTGAAGCTAAATTAGAGGTGTTTTTAGTCATTTCTCAAGGAGGACAAAGTGATGTTAGCCTGATGGCTATAGAATGGCTAGAAGGAGTAACTTACTGCCAATGTGATGGACATAGGGTGGCTAGTTTAAATGCTGAAATAATTTTTCAAGAAATAAAGTGGCTGATGGTGATCTTGGTCAACAAACTAGAGAGGAATAGGGTGATCAAGTGACGTTAACCTTTTTATCTAATTTAGACTTCAAAAATGTTTTGATTAATTTAAAAGTCCAACTTCGTAATCTGATATTGGTTTTGATCTTTTTTATGCAAAAAAAAGTTAAAATCGAGTTTTAGATCACTGGTGGATGAGTTAAAAATTCTTAGACTGTGGAAAATGGCCTGCTGTATCGATACATTATAGAATATATCGATGCATTTGGTTTAAAAACCTTGAGTGTATTGATACGATAACATTGTATTGATAAAATGCTTCATTGTATCGATTCATGTTGATATGTATCGATGCATTTCTTACACAATGCAAATGTTGGTTTTGGCATGGTCTAGTATTGGTACATAAGCTTCTGTATCAGCACATAAGCTCATGTATCGATACATTTACATGTTATATAGATACAAATAAGGACATTTCAAAATTTTAAATTGTTAGAGCATTGTATTGATATATAAGAACCATGTATCAATACACTCAAGCAAAATTATGAATTTTTTTCATTTTTTTATCCTCGGATAACTTGAACTGCGCCTTTTGATGCCATATCTTTGCATTTATCTTTGATATGATCCATAGGCCTTCTTGACCTCTTTAAAAATACTTTTTTGCCAGGTGATGATCATCGCTACCCCTCTCACGTCCATGCCCTAAGTTACTAAAAAAATTAGGTCGAATAAAATAAGGTGTCTATGACTACCCTTCTTTGACCATTACTGAAAATCAAGAATAGGGCAAACATAAATAGACACTATTTTGTTCAGGGTGGAATAACGGTCCCTAGAACACCTGTAAAGAAATAAATTATAATTAATACTATGCTATGGTAAGTGCAGTGCATTAGCAATGATCGTAATAGTGGTTTAAGTGGATTTTATAGGGTTTCCTTCTTTACTAGGGTATTAGGTTTTCTAAGGTTTGACCCCTTTTTGTAGGTGCAAAGTAACGTGAACATTTTATGCGGGTGCTACTAGCTTGTGCAAACTTTAACTTGAACTTGGTGCCACCAACTCATGTGGGTTTTGATTTGAGTGTCTCCAGCTTGTGCGGGCTTTAACTTAGACTTAGGTCCTACTAGCTTATGTATGTTTTGACTTGAGTGCCACCAGCTTGTGCGGGCTTTAACTTAGACTTAGGTCCTACTAGCTTATGTATGTTTTGACTTAAGTGCCACCAACTTGTGCGGGCTTTAACTTAGACTTAGGTCCCACTAGCTTATGCATGTTTTGACTTGAGTGCTACCAGCTTGTGTAGGCTGTCACTCAAACTAGGTGCCACTAGTTTGTGTGGGCTTTGAAAAGCTACTGACTTATAGGCTTTGAAAAGGTGCCACTGACTTATGGGATTTGAAAAAAGTGCCACTGACTTCTGGGTTTTGAAAAGGTGACTTATGGGCTTGATGTGGGTGCCACTGACCTTTGGGCTTTGAAAAAGTACCACTTACTTGTAGGCTTGATGTAGGCATGATTGGTATTTGGTTGTTTGTAGACAACTGTGTTCCTACTAGCTCATGTGGGCTTAAGAAGGTTTTTTGATAGTGCCTCTTGAATAACAATTGGTTTACGAAGCTTAGAGTTTTTACCAAATCCTCTGAGGTTTGGTGAACCTAGCTTAAAGTAACATTGCAAAAATCATGATGAGTGATGGCAATATGAATGCATGATGTGGAATGTTATCATGATTGCATAATGTTAAGTTTAATATAAGAGATAGCTATAATTTTTCTTGTACATCATTCAGACTCTCATGGTGATTCATCTTTGTTGCAACTATGGATGGGAATTTTCCTAATCCCACTAGGGATTGTAGGTTTCCTGACTCCACTAAGGATAAGACAAAAAACTATTCTCAAGAATTTGGATTATTGTATTTCCTGATTTAGGAGACTCAATTGTTTTCTTGATAATTGGAAAGCATTGTCAACAATTTAGAGATTGTTTGACTAATTAGGCTAATGTCTTTAGTTTCTATAGGATTCTGATAGAATGCACGAGTCAATTTTTGGTTAGCTTAAAATGGTTTCTCATAAGATGTAGCTTGTGAAAGAAAAAAATGGTTTGGTGTATGATTATGCCAAGTGGGTGTTTGGATGCAAAAGGTCCATGATCTTGACAATTAGGGCATAAGCAGAGTTCCTTATGCTTTTCTTTTCCTTTTGATATAATATCAAGATGTCCTGATGTATATTTCAGTTAATTATCAAACATTATTAGTTAAATGACAAGTGCAACGTGAATTGTATAGGGGCTAAAAGAAAAAAGGTAATATTTATTCATGACAATAAAGAGATATAATTTGGTATACTATTTTACAAATGAGTGATTCGGTGGTAAGAAGTATGATCTTTTACACGAAAGATGCCTCTAATGATCATGACATGAATGTTATTTAAGTGCTTTCTAAGATCTTTCTCGGACAATGAATGTGACTAGTATCTACTTCGAAAGATCCCTAGAATTCTTTTACTTTGTTTTGTAAGTCATCTCAATCTATGCCCTATCAAAATTGATCTTCTCAAGTTGCCCTTATGGGTTTCCAACTGTAGCTGAGTTGGTTGCCCAGATACCTTTTTTGAATTTTCATCTAAACTCTTTTTTTGTTTTTTTAAAAATGACTTTTTAGGTTTTTACCCTTTATGTGTAATATTTCTTGATGAAATCTGAGTTGACTAGGTTAGGTAAGGCATTACCGTCGATTTCTGACAAGATTAGGGCCTCTCTAGAGAAGGCTTGCTTCATGACAAATGGTCTTTCCCAATTAGGGGTCCACTTGCCCCCTACATCTTTGTGAATTAAGAGGATTATTTTTAATACCAATTCATATGGGTGAAATTGTCATGGGTGCATCTTTTTGTCGTAGGCTCAGATTATGCGTCTTTGATACATTTGACTATGGCAGATGGCTTTTATGCATTTTTCCTCGATGAGATTGAGCTGGTCATATTTGTTCTTAACCTATTCAGCCTCTTCAAGTTTGGTTTCCATCAAGACATTGAGAGAAGGGATCTCGACTTCAATAGGCAATATATCTTCTATCCCATAGACAAGGGAGAATAGAGTAGCGCCCATGGAAATAGGAACTAAGGTCCAATAGGCATGAAGTGCAAATAATAGCTTCTCGTGCCAGTCTTTGTAAGTCTTGGCCATTTTCTTAACTATTCTTTTAATGTTTTTGTTGGCTACCTCAATTGCACCATTCATCTTTGGGCAGTAAGGGATAGAATTATGATGTTGGATCTTGAACTAAAAGCAAACTACTTGCATCATTTTATTGTTTAAGTTGCTTGCATTGTCTGTGATGATTTGGTTTGAGAGGCCATATCTACAGATGATGCCTTGCTTGACAAACTTCTAAATGGTCAATCTAATAGCATTAGCATACAAAGTAGCCTTCACTCATTTGGTTAAATAGTTGCTTGCTACCAAAATGAAGCAATGCCCATTAAAAGCTTTAGGGGTGATCAACCCGATCACATCCATACCCCACATGGACAAGGGCCATAGGGTCATTATGACGTGAAATGGCATTAGAGGGACATTTATCTTGTCTGCATAGATTTGAAGCTTATGGCATTTTCAAGTGTAATTGGTGTAATCTCTCTCGAGGGTCAACCAGTAATAACCCACTCTCAAGATTTGCTTGGCCATCTTATGTCCATGAGCATGTGTGCCGCAAATTCTTCATGAACTTCTAGGAACCTTTCGGCTTTAGGAGTGTCGATGCATTTGAGCAATACTTAATCATGACTCTTTTTGTATAAGATTTTTCCATTGAGTATAAATCCTTAAGCCAGCGTCCTAATAGTCTTTTTATCAATCTTTATTGCATGTCTGGGATATTACTGATCCTTGATGTAACAAAGGATGTCAGAGTACCATGGTAGGTCGTAATTCTCTTTTTTGACACTATGATAATGAACTAAAGTTGTATAGATGCTCATCTAGATGGGAGCAATGTTTGATTCTTGGTTAACTTTAAACATGGATAACAAAGTAGCCAAAGCATCGGTTATTTGGTACTCTTCTTGAGGTAAGTTTCAAAAACTAATATTATCAAATTTTTTCTTAAGTTTTGCTATCAACTTCCCATATTGAGTTAGCATGGGATCACAAGTTTGCCATTCCCCTCTTAATTAGTAGATGACTAAGGCTTAATCACTGAACACTTATAATGTCTTGACACTCCTCTTAATGGTTGTTTGAAGCCCTATGACATAAGCTTTATAGTTTGTAATATTATTTGTGCAGTCAAAATTTAGCCTTCTTATGAATGAGTAATGACTCCCATTGAGTGACATCAATATTGCCCTAATTCCATACCTTAAAATATTTAATGCACCATCAAAATACATCTTCCAAGATCGATCTTGTTTGGAGGCATTTCATCTTTAAAATTACATATTCGATCATCATTTGAGAAGTCAAAACTTAAGGGTTCATAATCATCTATAGCTTGACTTGCCAAAAAGTCAACTATCACACTACCCTTGATAGCCTTTTGGTTGACATAGGTAATGTCATATTTAGAAAATAGGACATGCCATCTAGCTAGCCTTCCTGATAGTGCAAGGGCTTCACATAGATACTTTATAGGATTAAGCCTTGCAATAAAGCATGTGGTGTGATATAGCATGTACTGCTTGAGTCTCTTGGTTGTCCACACCGAAGTATAGTTCAATTTCTTGACTATGGAGTTGTCGCACTCTTATTCCATGAACCTTTTGCTTAAGTAGTAGATTGCTTGTTTCTTCTTTCTTGACTGATCATGTTACCCTAATACATAACTTATAGATTTGTCAAAAAATGCCCAGTAAATGATTAAAGATCGACTAGGCATCGATGGTACTAAGACTGGCACACTTGACAGATAATGTTTGACTTCATCAAAGGCTTCTTAACATGCCTCATTCCACTCTCCCGAATTTCGTTTGCGAAAGAGCCAAAAGATAGGGTCACATTTGTCAATGAGCTAGGATATGAATCTTGCAATGAAGTTTAGTCTCCCCATAAAGCTTTTCACTTTTTTTTGGGTTTGAGGTGGTGGCATATCTTGAATGGATTTGACTTTGTCTAGGTTAACTTCAACCCTCTTTTTGCTAACTATAAAGCTGAAAAGCTTACCCAAATAACATATAAGGTACACTTGGTAGGATTCAATTTGAGTTAAAATTTTTATAGCTGTTCAAAAAGTTTTTGAAGGTCTGTGACATGCTTATCCTCTTTCATTGACTTGGTAATCATGTCGTCAATGTAGACCTTAATTTTTTTGTTCATCATGTCATGGAGTATGGTTATCATGGCTTGTTGATAGGTTGCCCTAGCATTTTTGAGTCTGAAAGGCATGACATTATGGCAAAATGTCCCCTACATGGTTATGAAAGTTATTTTCTCCATGTCTTCTAGTGCCATCTTAATCTGGTTGTAGCCCAAGAATCCATCCATGAAGGAGAATAGAGAATTCTTAGCTTTGTTGTCTACCAGAATGTCAATGTGGGGTTGCAGGAAGTTATCCTTGGGACTAGCTTAATTAAAATTATCAATGCATATTCATACTTTTCCATCTTTCTTTAGGATGGGCGTATAATGGTAACCCATTCTGGATATTTGGCTGCTTTGATAAACCTTGCATCAAATTGCTTCTTGACTTCTTCTTTAATTTTGATAAGCATTTTCAACTTTATCATCCTTAACTTTTGCCGGATTAGTCTATATCTAGGCTTGATAGGAAGCTTATGAACCACTATATCAATGTCTAGTCTTGGCATGTCTTGATATGACCAAGCAAATACATCAAGATATTCTTGAAGTAGGTCTATTAGTTTGGTCCTAGTTATCGAGTTTACTGAGGTTTTGATTTTAACCTTCTTTCGATTCTTTTGAGTACCTAAATTGATAACTTCTATTGGGTCTTCATAGGGCATGATCTACTTCTCCTTTCGCTTAACTAATCTTAAGAGGTCTAGTGGTACATCACTGTTTTCAAAATCATTTTCAAGATCAACTTCACTAGTGCAAAATGACTATTCAAAATTGATCTTTAGTAACTCATTAGACACATCCATATCACTGTCATTAGGATACCTGAAAAGGTAAAGAAATAAACATTGCAAAAAGGCACACACATAACAAAAGGGATTTGGATAAAAATGGAGGCGAAAGAGTAATGGAGACAAAAAGTTTAAAAAGTGATATAGACATATAATATGGAATGATATATGCAAAAGTTATTTCATTGATAATATTTAACAAAAGCGCCTAGCATATAGGACACCTATCTATCTTTAGGTGAGGGTAGGTAGGTTTTCCTTTCTTGACATTTCATGAAAGGGATAAGAAAAGTGCAGAGGCTTTCATCATTACCCCACTATCAAAATCAGGTCTTAGTGTAAGGATGCATATTTTATGGCTCGGTATCTTAGAGATAAAGTTTATGAAGTGCTTTATTTAAGATGACCAAGACATCTTTAGCCTTTTACTTTTTTGGTCAGTTTGGATTGATTCATCTTTCCAAATGAAACAACTTATAGAGAGACGATAATATTATTGCTTCGATTCCTCTTCTTGACCCAATGATGGAGTCACCCTCTGGTCGTGGATCATTCTTTATTGCTACTTTCTTGACTGTGCATTAGCCTCGAATCCTAAGCCTCTTTTGTTAACTTGAGTGATGACCTGTAGAGCTTAGGCCATCCCTTATAGATTCTTGCGAAGCCCTTTTCCAGCATGAAAACCTTTGCCAATGATCATTTTTAAACTCGAATGGGTACACTTTAATAGATGGGGTTCAACTGTTGGTAATCATTCTCCTACAAATATTGCATTAACGAACTTGAATGATTGGAAGGATAACTCTGGTACATCTTCATTAGGTTCTATGTAGATTTTTTTCAATGAAAGCAATGGTGATTTTTTCTTCTTCAGCCTCAATGGTGACTACTTTGTTATGTACCACAAATTTAAGCTTTTGATGGAGAGAAGATGGGATAGCCTTGACCAAATGTATCCATGGCCTTTCTAATAGGCAGTTGTAAGATGGGTTAATGTCCATAACTTAAAAGTCAACTTTATATGTACATGGGCCTATCTAGAGCTAGATTATGATATTTCTAATTACTTTATGACATATTCCATCTTAAACTATGGTCTGGCTACTCTTAATGTTGGACTGATCGATAGGGAGTTTGCTTAATGTAGTCATGGGCATAACATTAAGGGCTGACCCATTGTCTATGAGTACTTTGGGCAAAATGCGTCCCTTGCAATGGGTAGTGATATGCAGAGCTTTATAGCTACCCCTGCCTTTGGGTGGCATCTCATTACTAATGAAAGAGATATAATTATCAATCATGATGTTATTCACTAACTAGTCTAATTTATCCATGAAGATGTCTGATGGCATATATACTTCGTTTAACACCTTTAGTAATGCATTTTGGTGAACTTTTGAAATAAAAAGCAGAGATAGCATAAAAATCTTTATGGGTTGTTTGCTTAGCTGGTCTATAATTCAGTATTCACTGTGTGCTTGATGAATTTAATAAGCTCTATGGCTTTTCTTTCACTCACTGCTTCCTTGACTTTCTCAGGCTCAAAATTCTTGCTTAGTCTGAGTAGTACTAGTGCTAGGAGATGCATCAATTTTTTGTTTTTCTTGAGCTTAGGGAACGTAACATCTACAGCTACAAGTTAGGTTACTAACTCTTGAAAGTTCTATTACAGCAGTTATGGGAGTTAGTTCTTCGATCATCACTACCTAATTCTTATACTTCTATGGGATAGCTTTGTTACTCTTATACGAGAATGGTTTAGATAACTTGATAGCTAACTTTCATGTAGGTGCCAAAAAATTAACCTTGAGATTTGACTTGCCATAAAGAATGAGGGGCCAGCTTCTCCAAAAGATGGCTACATGGTTTCATCTCCTGTCATGTTGATAGATTTAGCATTGAGTGTGGTTTCATAATAGAATTCTATCTGGCCTTTATCATCGTTCTTTGAGCCGTGGACCTAAATGCCCTGCATTTTTGTAAGGTATGACCTATAACTGTGTGGAAGTCGTAGAAGTTGTTAAGATTGTCTTCCAATTTTTTTGTTGCATTGAGCAATCCAACCTGAATCAATGCTTGCCAGACCAAGAATATTGGCATCCTTACATTTTCTATTATTGTCCTAACTTCATATTTGTTCTTAATGTTGATTATGTTTATAGGTAGCTCAGTATGGTTTGGTAAAAGACTGGCAGCAACATTTGGTCTCTATTTTATCCTGAACTGCAAGACTTTTGAGTTAATTAGATTTTGAACATTTCATTTGAAAGATATACAGTTCTCGATGTCATGCCTCACAACCTAGCATGGTATTCACAATAAGCATTAAGGTTGTACCATTACGAGTATGGTGGCTTTTTTTCTAGGACATAGATTAGGGCCACTAAATGATTTTAGAGTAAGGTTTGGTAGAGTTTTTTATAGTTCATAGGGATGGGATCAAAGTGTTGCCTTTATTGATTTAGACCTCGATTACTAGGTGCATTATTAGTTGTTCGATATGTATTTTGGTAGACTAACAGAGAGTAACTTTGTGGTAGGTTTGATGGGATTACAAATGATAGGTTATCTGTTATGGCATAAATTGGCTACGGGGATATTGTTATGGGGTGAGAATATGGCATGCTTAAGTAGCGAGGGTTAGGTGCTTGATGTTGTCTTGGTTGAGACAAGCTAGCATAATTTATGGCATTAGCCTCTCTTTCTTTCTTTTTACTGGTAATGGGCTTCTTACTCAAACCAGTTGTTTCCTCAGCAGACATTTTACCACTTTTAATGGTGGCATCAACCATTTCTTCAGAGAGAACTAAGTTTATGAATTTTTTGGTGGTATTCCCTACAAGCTTTTCATAATAAGAAGCATGTCGGGTGTGAATAAAAGTGACTGTCATCTTTTCTTTTAAAAGGGGAAGCTGGACTAGGGTTACTTCTTGGTGGCAGCATCGATCATTTCTCTGGAAAGAACTAATTATGAATTTTTGGTGGTGTTCCCTACAAGCTTCTCATAATAAAAAGCATGTAAGGTGTGAATGAAAGTGACTGTCATGTCTTTTTCTATAAGGGGAGGCTAGAATAAGGCTGCTTCTTCTCTTAACCTTTGGGCATATTACCTAAACCTTTCAGTGGATCTCTTCTTGAAATTCATCAAGGAAAGTTGATCCAGTGCCCAATCTGACACATGCTATTATTGATTTAGTAAGGCCTTAGCCAAGTTAGCCCATGATTGGATTTTCACATTGTCTAGCTTGATATACCACCGAGCTGTTGCCCCAATGAGGCTATGCTAAAAGCAATGGATGAGGAGCTTTTCATCTTTCTCATACCCTATCATCTTTCATTGGTACATTCAAACATGGATGGAATGGTCAGTGGTTCGCTTAAACTTATCAAATTCTAAGACTTTGAACTAGGAATGACAAGGTTAGACACCAAAGACAATGATTACACGTCAAGAGCTCCGAACTTGTTGCTCCCCTCGATAGCTTAGAGGCATATTTCTAGTAGCTAGAATTTGTTCACTTTTTTCACAATCATGGTGGACTTTTGACTTTCTATTTTCTTTTGTTTCTCATGGTCAAGGTTTATCAGATCTGCCAATGAGACTCCTACGTTTACCCTTTAAGTACCGAGAATGAATTAACCTACTGTAATGGGATTTAGATAGATGATTGGTAGAGCCTGAGCGGCAAGTGTAGTAGCGGGCCATTGTTCTCTTTTAGTTTCCCTTTGGACGGGTTTTGGATTATTGGCAGAGGGACTTTTAGTGTTGGGAGGATCATTACTTGTTTAAGTAATGTAGGCTTGGCTGTTTTCTTTCATAGAGGCGGTCATTAGTTACATAAGTTTTGCAATTTGATTTTGCATTTCGTATTGCTAACGAAGCATCTTATTTTGTGATTCCTTAACCACTAGCTCAGGTCACTCAATACGAGCTTCATGATCACTCTCCATGATTTGCTTACACCATCGTGTATTGTAGTGTTGCGTGATGTAAGGTTCTGTGTTCTTGATTGATCTCAAAATCCTTCGCACTTTTATGGCCTAATTCTCGTATTAGACTTTTATTTAAAAATGTATTTATTGATGAGCATTTATGATGTAATGATGAGTTACAATAATGAATGATTGATGCAAGTGCAATGAAAACTGATGAAATTAAATGTTCATATACATTGAAGACAATTGATTCTTGGAATAGCTTTGTCAATAACATCATTCATAAAGTCACAAAAGGGTTTTTCTTTTACGATATGATTACATCTGAAAGTATCTAACTTGAATACATTGTGTAATCACACGATCAAGAAAACCCAAAAGTTATTGCTCACAATCTCTAGCAAGTATAATGTCTCACCTTATGGATTGAGCTGCTTCAATCATGTCGTTCACCTCTTGTTGAGCCATGCAAACTTGTTTAGTGAAGTGTTAATGCTGTGTTTTGTAACTCATACATGCTTGGTTAGTTGTTGACTGCCACTCTAATTTCTGTTGCTTAGAAGCCCTTGTTAGTTCATTGATATAACCTAAATGAACCTAGAGAAACTGTTCTAACTCCTAGATTCTATGAAGGAGGGCTTTATTTTCAACCCTGGCAGTACTCACATCTCATAATTGGGCCTTGAGTCTTTGATTCCTTTATTGGTAGGTGGAAACAAGAGCATGTGCCTTCATGAACTTTTTTTTCCTAGTTTGGACTTCCTCTTTTTACTGATTCAGCTCATGATTAAGAGTGGCAACTTTCATTTCCCATTCGACTGATGTCTTGAGAATACGTTAGGACTTGTTAGTTTTTCGAAGTGTTACATAATCCTTGGTTAGGCTTTCGAGGTCATCTTTGAAGCGATCCCTTTCTTTAATGACTCGATCCATTTTACTACTCCTAAGACAGATATCCATCTCTAGCTGGCCTTTTTCCTCCTCAAGTCAAGAGATTTCTATGGCAAAAGATGCCTTTTCTTGCTCGAACTCCCTTCTAAGTAGCTTGATCTCAGAAGGCTGTTCCTTTATTGGGATTTGTAGTATCCCAGAGTTGGGTGGTGGCAATGGATCGTGGATATGACAGAGGCTCTATTCTTTATATCCAAGCATGGTGAGGCTTCATCTCTAATATCTTTCCATACATGGACTTTCTTCCAGGCTTAGAAAGCTAATTGGATTTTTGCTTTATAATTGGGCTCTCTGTTCAAAATCCTAATGGCCTAAGTCTTTGAAAACCGAGATGAATTACTACACTAGAACTATGCAATCTAATAGAGGAGCATAACTGGTATTACCCAATAATCCCAAGAGCCGTACATAAGTGTAGTCTCCTCATTTGTACACAATCAACTGAGGAAACACCCATGGGGCTCTCCATGTGATTTTTTCTTCCTTGATGTTTTGTAATTCCTCAACCTAATGCTTTTCTGTCTTATGTTAATGACTTTCATCCTCTAATACTACGAAAAAGGGACTGAACTTTAAGAAGAAATTTTGCCTAGTTCTTTCCTCCCAAACATAGAGATGACCTAGGAGCCATATTTGGAGTAATAAGGCACACCCGAAAACCTTCCTGTTCTCATTCTTTTACAAAAGCTGAAGGCACGAATGATTTCAATGATGATGGTGGAAGCAAGGTTGATGTCACAACATAGGCGAGAAAAAAAATCTATGACTGCCACCTCTACATAACCTAAAGTCTTCAGGAATATAATAAGCCATAGATTGCCAAAGTGTAGACACCTTGAACTTTCTTTTAGTCAAAAAGATTTACTGTGGCCTCTTTGAACCTGCCCTAAGAGATGCATTTGCTACTCCCTTTTACTTTGACAAGACTGTCAACCCATGCTTCCATGGCTCCAAGAATTTGCCTCAACCTTTTCTTGAAAGAAAAAGGCAATAACACTTTGTAGTGAATCTGATCAGACTTAGGCCATTCTATTTTAAGCAGAGCTATGTATTAATTAGTGGTTTTACCTCAATCTTGTTGATTAAAGTTGAAACATTAGTAGGATGGATTCTAGAACTATGTTGTTGCTTGCAACAGGCCATCATCCAACCGAACTTGAAGTAAAAAGCTAGATCCCTGTACTTTTTAGTAAATGCTTTTTTCTCATTGTTATTATCCCAACTGTCCCAAATGTGCTTCAACTCCTAACAATCATTCTGACAAAAATTGATCTTGACCTTTTTCTTGCATTTCTAAGATGTAGTCAAGCTTTACGACATCCCCGTCTTGACATTGATGACCTTCTGACCATGTTCTAACGTTTTCAAAAAACTTAATAGTGGAGATAAGCTGTTGCTCTATAAATGATGCCTTTTACTGAACATCGACCCAGAACAATTATCCCAAAGTGATGATAGTCATGATAGTTATGATAAGATGATGCATGCACCAAAACATAAAGAAAAGGAAAATAAGTTAGTAGAACATATAAAGACAAATATAAGGAAATAAAGAATTTAAGAACCTCAGAACAAAATGTTCATAACATGTCTCAACCAAGGTGGTGAGATGAGAAATGGGTAGCATTTCAACATGCCAGGATGCAATATGCTCTTTATAAGGTGATGCAATATCTTATTTTGATGGAAAATAATCGACCAATAGTAATATTTGTTTATCACCACTAATGCAGATACGCGTTAAGCCGTGACTCGAATAGCATAATGGTTAATGGCATAAGACATTGCAAATGATGGTTTTTGCTCACTGTCACTTATTTAGACAAAGATTAGCCATTGTTCAGGCAACACGATAGCTTGCCTTGATAAATGATAAAAGTACAGATGTGGGTGACAATTGCATACTCATTGTCACCTATATAATTATAGTAAGTAAGAGTAAAGGTTAGGAATGTTTCCTCGAGTGACACTATTCTCCCAGTATTTAGAAACATTTCGGTATGGTTTGACATGGTTTAGCTCAGAGGACTCTCTATATGAGGTTTAGATTAGTGCCTAAATAGGTGTCTCAATCGTTCCTTCATCTGGTAAGGACAATCGAGGTACCCCAATTTAAGGCCCACCACAAGTTTGGTAGAAAGGCTTTAATCTAGTGGATGTATTTCCCCATGCAAATATGGAGGGTTACTCACGAGAGACATAGGTAATTTACATCTGGGAAATTATTGCCATGCCTATATGGAGGGTTACTCACAAAGGTGGATAGTTCACTTTCTCTTAAAGATTAGGTTATAACCATGCCATAGAGTTTGGTAGGACTCTAATGCTCGTGCAAATGTATGATGTGTGATGCGGAAACGATCAAAACCTTTTGCTTACTTTTCTATTACCATTTTTATTAAATTGATAATTATTCAAAAATAAGATAATCCTGACAATCATGCCAAACAAAAAATTAGTTGATAAAATGCAAAAAGGGTTATAGTTAAATAATGATCGAAGATCGAAGGAACTGGGAACCTAGCAAGACACGGCTAGTTTTTGGCCTAACTCTCTATACTATCCTTAGTGGACTCACCAAGCTATCGCAACGTGCCCTGGTGTAGATCCTCGCAGATCTATGGGTGCATATGACTTAAAATATTTTTCTAACTTGGATATGTCTTCTTGACTAAGACTTTTCCTTTACGACGTGATGAGAATGAGAAAGTACAAATTCTCACTTTTGATTATCGTAATATACCTCGAAGTGGATCCTTATGGATCTATGGGTGAGCATAACTTAAAATATTTTTCTGACTTGGAAATATATTTTGACTGAGACTTTTCTTTGGCGATGCGATGAGAACAAGAATGTACAAATTCTTAACTTATGGTATAGTGAAAGGGACCATATGATGAATCGCTCACCTTATTGGTCTTGGATAACCATCATGAAATGGCTAACGTTTGGAGTCACCCCGATCATTTAGAGTTAGGCATGAGCGGATGCCTATTGAAACCTACGTTCTGAGTTACGAAACTTAAAATATCGATCCCATGTCTATGTAATACAAAGATTTATCGTTTAGGTTTAGGAGTTGGTTACGCACGATGAGGTATGAACCTCTTCATGATGGTCGCAATTGGTACCTTACTTGCTATGTCTTATCTTAGTTTTGATTCTTTCAATCTTAACTCATCATTATTTTGATATAACCTTTTTTAATGCATGAATTTTATAGAAATACAAATCTAGGTTTTGATGAAAAAGATTTAATCTCATATACGCCCTGAAAATGTGGGGAATATAGATAGTTTCAATAAAATAACCTCTAGATTTTACTTTGGAAATGGAATGTTCCACTTTGGGCACTAGAGAGATACCCACGCAGAATATTACCATTAATTTTATTTGAAATGTTTTGAAAACATGAATACACATAATCATCATAAAAAAATTATGTTAGTAAGACAATAAATGAAGTAACATAACATGGATCATTCAACACAATGATAAGAAAAAGGAATGGACTATTGGAATTTATCTCATAATTGGCATAGATTATTTGGGAATAACCAAATCAACAATTTTTGAGATGCATCTGGGTTTTTTAATTAAACGAGGTTTGTTTGACGTATTCATGGAAATCTAAGAAGGAGAGAAAAAAAGATTAATTGTAGTTGAAAGATAAGGTTGGAGTATCCCCGTGAACGGTAAATAATTTTTGACAAAGAAAGATTTTTAAATCTTGACAATTTTGAGAAATGGGGTTAGAGTATCCCCTTAAAAGGTTAGGGTTAGAGTACTCCAAAAGTGACACATCTAGCACTTTTTAGAGAAGTCAAGTTAGAAAACATAAGTTGACAAAACTTTGTGATTTATGAAATATGTGAGCATTTTGATAACTTTTGGCAAAAGAAATTATTGTGAATAAGGATGGTAAAGATATAAGATATGTTTGTTCCTTGGTAGGAGCCTATGGGAGGTCAAAGCATGTTCTTAAGTCTGATCAGGGGATATAGAGACATTCGAATATCTCGAGGTGAAATTCAGGAAAACAACTTGATTTTAACCATAAGCAAAAATAGGGGACAAAACAAAGCAGGGGGTATTTCTTATTTTCTTTATGTTTATAGGTCCAAACTCAAGTTATTGACATTCGAATGTCTATGAATGAAGGGAAAAAGTGGCATGAGCATCAAAACTTATTTGCATAGCCCTGGAGTAATTTAGAATGATGAAACAGCCCATTGATCATACCACCCAAGGTAGTGACTCAAAAACATGGCACAAACATTTCGAGAACAAGTGTAAGGTCTTTTTTGCTGTGAAATCAGAAGATTTAAATTTGTTTAACCAAGATTCTAGATCTGAAAAACATAATTTGCCCTAAGATATTTTGCTAACTTTAAGGAAACTGCCAAATCCATGCTAATCCTTATTGGATAAGGTTAACATGCTTGGCTTAGGGAGGTTTAGAAAATTAGTTTTTTGACAGCCATCAAACATGCATTTTGACAAGAGGAAGACAACAAACATACAAGGGGATGACACATAACATGGATAGGGATGCTAACTTTACCAATGGTCTAGGCAAAGGAAATGTTATACATTTTGACAAGAAAATATTGTGGAAGCTGAAAATAGCAATGATTCATGAGAAGATGCAAGCTAATGTATAAATGTGCTTGAAATATGTTAAACTATTGTTTCATACATGGATTAAGGATAACACAATTAATGGATATGGCATAAAATGCATGAACAAGAGATATCAAAATAATAAGGATAAAATGGGCCATTTTGCACATCAAAGGGGCATTAAGGCATCCAAGTCCTAAACTACCATAACCAAAAGCCACAATAATGTATGATAATCCTAAGAGGTTGATGGAAACATGGAGAGCTCACTAAAATGATGAAGATGCTTAAAAAATAGAAAATGATAATGATAATGTGAGAAGTTATACCAATAAAACTTCACTTCTTGTCCAAATAATTGGAGTAGTAGAGATGGCCTGAATTTTCTCCTTTCCTTAGTGTTAAAAGTAAGAAAAAGAGAGAAATAATGAGGTTTTGGTTCTGGTATGGATGAAGGTGATTTTTGGAGTGTGTATGGTTTAGAATGAGTGTTTTGGGGTTGTTTTTAGGTGGTGAGTGAAGAGCTACAAGATTTGGTTTTCTTAGTGTAGGAATGTGTTTTGAAAGCTAAAAATGAGCTAGAATCTAACCTTTTTTAGTTGAGATAGACGTGTTCTATTTACACCAGCATGTTAGAGCCAATTTGGAGGTGTTTTGGGTAATTTCTCAAGGGTGACAAAGTAGTGTCAACTTAGCGGCTATAGAGTGGCAGTAAGGAGCAACTTGCTGCCAATGTGATGGACATAGGGTGGTTGGTTTAAATGTTGAAATAAATTTCTAGCAAATAGGGTGGCTGATGGTGATCTTCATCAATAAACTAGGGAATAGGGTGATCATGTGGTATTGACCTTTTTATCTAATTTATACTTAAAAAAATGTTTCGATTAATTCAAAAGTCTAAATTTGTAATATAATTGGGTTTTAATCTTTTTGGATGCAAAGAAACAAGTTAAAATTAAGTTTTTGATCAATGGTGGACGAGTAAAAAATGCTCGAATCATGGAAAATTAGCCTGCTTGCTAAAAAAATTAGCTCAAATAAAATAAGGTGTCTATAGCTACCTCTCTTTGATCGTTGCTAAGAATCAGGAACACGGTAAAAACAAATAGGCACTATTTTGTTCGAGATGGACTGGCGCTCCCTAGAACACTAGGGTGTTAGGTTTTCTAAAGTTTAACCCCCTTAGAAAGGTGCAGAATAACATGGGTTTTTATGTGGGTATCGCCAGCTTATGCAAACTTTGACTCGGGTGCCGCTAGCTTATGCTGGCTTTGACTTAAACTTGGTGCCACCAGCTTGTGTGGGCTTTGACTTAGGTGTCGCAAACTTATGTAGGCTTTAACTCTAACTTGGGTGCCACCAGCTTATATAGGCTTTGAAAAAGGTGCCACTGACATGTCAGCTTTAAAGAGGTGCCACTGACTTGTGGCCTTTTAAGGGATGCCATTGACATGCGGGCTTTTAAAAGGTGCCACTAACTTATGGGCTTTAAGGGGTGACACTGACTTATGGGCTTAAAAGGGTGCCATTCACTTATAGGCTTTAAAGGGGTGCCACTAACTTGTGAGCTTAAAAGGGTGCCACTAACTTTGGGCTTTTAGAGGGTTCCACTGACTTATAGGGTTTAAGGGGTGCCACTGACTTGTGGGCTTTAAAGAGGTGCCACTGACTTGTGGGCTTTAAAAAGGTAGCCACTTACATATGGGCTTTGAAGTGGTGCCACTAACTTATGGGCTTCAAAAAAGTGCTAACAACATATTTTTTTGAGAAAACTTTTAATACAAGTTTTTTTTCTTAAAGGTTTGGGACAAAGTTTCCTAATGAAAGGGTTTTGACACTAACTCTTGACAAAATGCTTGACAAAGCTTTTAACAACTGTTCTCGACAAAAGTCTTTTTTTACGATAGTTTCTGGATAACAATTTTTGACATAGCCCTTTGACAGCAGTTGCTTGATCAAAAGGGTTTTGACATAAGGTGATGAGAAGAAAAGGACCTTACATAAATAGCACTTATCTTGTGAAGCTTAGAGTTTTTACTAAGAATTCTTTGGAGGTTCAGTCAACCTGGCTTGAAATGATATTGTAAAAATGATAATGTAAGATGGTAATGTGAATGCATTATGTGGAATGCTATCATGATTTCATGATCTGAAGTTTAATACGGGAGATAGCCATCATTTTTCTTGTACATCATTCAAACTCTGTTAGGGATGGCAGTTTGTTTTTAGTGAGACAATAGGCAAAAATTTTCGTAATCCTACTAGGGATTATAGGTTATCCAAAGATATGACCAGAAATTTAGTCTCAAGAACTTGGACTATTGTGTTTCTCGATTTAGAAGGCTCAATCATTTTCTTGACAAATAGAAGGCATTGTCAACAATTTAAAGATTGTTTGCCTAATTAGGTCAATGTCTTTAGTTTCTATAAGATTCTAATATAATGCATGGGTCAATTTTTGGTTAGCTTAAAATGGTTTTTCTTAAAATGTGGCTTGCGAGAACAAGAAATGGTTTAGTGTATGGTCATGCCAAGTGGGTGCTTGGATGTGAAAAGTGCATGATCTTGATGATCAGAGCGTGAGTAGAGTTCCCTATGATTTTTGTTTCCTTTCAATGCAATATCATGATATCCTACTGCATATTTCAGTTGATTATCAAACATTATTAGTTAAATGACAAGTGCAATGTAAATTGTACGAGATTTAAAAGAAATAAGGCAATATTTATTCATGACAGCATAGAGACATAAGTCAATATACTATTTGACAAGCAATTCATAGGGTAGCGAGAAAGATGATCTTTTGGGCAAATAATGCCTTTGACAATCATGACATAGCTATTCTTTAGGTGCTTTTTAGAATCTTTCTCGAACAATGAATACGCCTAGCATGAGCTGATCTTTAAAAGATCTCTAGGATTGCTTTGCATTGTCTTGTAGGTACTCTCAGTTCATGCCGTATCAAAATTAATCTTCTCAAGTCGCCTGTGCGGGTTTTCAGCTATAGTTAGGTTGGCTGCCCAGATGCTTTTTTTTGGATTTTCATCTGGACCCTTTTTTGTTTTCTTCTTTTTTTTTGTTTGTTTGTTTTTTTTCTTTTTTTGCTTTTTTTTGAAGAATGTTTTTGTCAAGTTTTCACCCTTTACGTGTAGTATTTCTTGATGGAATCTGAGTTGATTGGGTTAAGAAAGATATTATCATCCATTTCTGACAAAATTAGGGCCCATTCGAAGAAGGCTTACTTCATGACATATGGTCATTCCCAATTAGGGGTCCACGTGCCCCATGCATCTTTGTGAATTAGGAGGATCTTCTTTAATACCAATTCACCTGGGTGAAATTGTTATGGGTACATCTTTTTGTTATGGGCTCGGATCATACGTCTTTGATACATTTAACCATGGCAGATGGCCTTCATGCATTTTTCCTCGATAAAGTTGAGCTGGTCATAACTTTTTTTAACCCTTCAGCTTCTTCAAGTTTCGTTTCCATCAGGACTTGAGAGAAGGGATCTCAACTTCGATAGGCAATATAGTTTCTATTATAGACAAGAGAAAATAGGGTAGCACCCATGAAAGTGCAAACTGAGGTCGATAGGCTTAAAGTGCAAAGAATAGCTTCTCATGCTAGTCTTTGTAAGTCTTAGCCATTTTTTTAACTATTCTTTTAATGTTTTTGTTGGCTACCTTGACTACCCCATTCATCTTTGGGCGATAAGGGATAGAATTATGATGCTAGATCTTAAATTTTGATTAGACTACTTGTATCATTTTATTATTTAAGTTGCTTGCATTGACCATGGTGATTTGGTCTGGGAGGCCATATTTGTAGATGATGTCTGGCTTGACAAACTTATAAATGATTGGTCTAGTGACACTAGCATACGAGGCAGCCTTTACTTATTTAGTGAAACAATTGATTGCTACCAAGATAAAATGATGCCTATTGGAAGCTTTAGGTGTGATTAGCTTGATTACATCCATGCCCCACATGGAGAAGGGCCATGAGGCTATCATGACATGAAATAGTGCCGAAGGGACATTGATCTCGTCTGCATAGATTTGGTATTTTTGGGCATAATTGATGCAATCTCTCTTGAGGGTCAACCAGTAATAACCTGCCCTCATGATTTGCTCGACCATCCGATGTCCTTTAGCATGTGTGCCACAAATCCCTTAATGAACTTCTTCTAGGATCTTTTTGGCTTCATGGGTGTCAACACATTTGAGCAATACTTGATGGTGACTCCTTGTGTATAAGATTTTTCCATCGAGAACAAATCCTATAGCCAGCCTTTTAATAGTCCTTTTATCAGTCTTGATTACATGTTTGGGATATTGTTGATCCTTGATGTAATGAATGATGTCATAGTACTACATTAGGCCATCCTTCTCTTTTTCGACACTATAACAATGAACTGGAGTTGTGTAGATGCTTAGCTAGATGAGAGCAACGTTCGACTCCTAGTTAACTTTAAACATGGATGACAAGGTAGCCAAAACACCTCTATTTGGTTCTTTTCTCGAGGTAAGTGTCAAAAACTAATATCATCAATTTTTTTCTTGAGCTCTGCTATCAACTTCCACACTGCATCAACTTGGCATCACGAGTTTGCCATTCTACTTGCAATTGGTAGATGACTAGGCCGAATCACCAAACACCTATAATATCTTAACATTTCTCTCAATGGCTATTTAAAACCCCATGACACAAGTTTTGTACTCTGTGATATTATTCTTGCAGTTAAAATTTAGCCTTGCTATGAACGGATAATGATTTCCGTTGCCCCAATTCCATGTCCAAGAGTGTTTAACACTTCATCAAAATACATCTTCCAGGATTGATCTTGGTTGAAGGCATCTTTATCTTTAGTAATGCACATTAGATCTTCATCTCGGAAGTCAAAATTTAAGGGTTCATAATCATCTGCTGCTCGACTTGCCAAAAAGTCAGCTATCACACTACCCCTGATGGCCTTTTAACTAACATATGCAATGTTGTATTCAGAAAGTAGGACTTGCCATGTTGCTAGCCTTCTTAATAGTGTAGGGGCTTCACATAGATACTTGATAGGATTGAGCCTTGCAATCAACCATGTGGTGTGATACAGCATGTACTGCCTGAGTCTTATGGCTGTCCACACTAAGGCACAGCATAACTTCTCAACAGTAGAGTAATTGCACTCGTATTTCGTGAATTTTTTTCTTAAGTACTAGATTACTTGTTCCTTATTTCTTGACTCATCATGCTGTCTTAATACAAAACCCATAGACTTGTCAAAGATCCTAAGCAAAGGATTAAAGGTCGATTGGGCACCAGCGGTACCAACACTAGTGGGCTTGATAGATAATGTTTAACTTTATCAACGGCTTCTTAACATGCCTCATTCCATTTTCTTGGATTTTGTTTGTGAAGGAGCCGAAGGATGGGTTCACATTTGTCAGTGAACTGGGATATGAATGTAGCAATGTAGTTTAGTCTCCCTAAAAAGCTTTTCACTTTCTTTGGGTTTGAGGTGGTGGCATATCTTGAATGGCTTTGACTTTGTCTGGGTCAATTTTAATCCTTTTTTTGCTGACTATAAAGCCTAGAAGCTTACCCAAAATGACTTCAAAGGTACATTTGGCAAGATTTAATTTGGGTTAAAATTTTCATAGCCGTTTAAAAAGTTTCTAAAGGTTTGTGACATGCTAATCCTCTTTTGTTGACTTAGCAATCATGTCATCAACATAGACTTCAATTTCCTTGTGCATCATGTCATGGAATAGGGCTACCATTGCCCATTGATAGGTTGCCCTAGCATTTTTTAGTTCAAAAGGCATGACATTATAGCAAAATGTCCCCCATATGGTTACAAAAGTTGTTTTTTCCATGTCTTCAGGCACCATCTTAATCAAGTTGTAGCCTGAGAATCCATCCATAAAAGAGAACAAAGAATTCTTGGCTGTGTTATCTACCGAAGTATTGATATAGGGTAATGGGAAGTTATCCTTAGGACTAGCTTGATTCAAATCCTAATAATCAATACATATTCATACTTTGCCATCTTTCTTTGGGACTGGGACTATATTGGCAACCCATTCTAGATATTTGGTTACTCTAATAAACCCTGCATCAAGCTGCTTTTTAACTTCCTCTTTAATTTTGAGGAGCATTTTCGACTTCATCCTCCTTAACTTTTCCCAGATTGGTTTGCATCCAGGCTTGAAAGGAAGCTTGTGGACCACTATATTAGTGTCTAGTCCTGGCATGTCTTGATATGACCAAATGAATACATCTTCATATTTTTGGAGTAAGTCTATTAGTTAGTTCGGTTATTGACTTTATTGATGTTTTAATTTTAACCTTTTTTCGATCCTCCTGAGCACCCAGATTTAATACTTTTGTTGGGTCTTTATAGGACATGATCTACTTCTTTTCTTGCTCAACTAATCGTAAGAGCTCTAGTAGTAAAAAGCTTTCTTCAAAATTTTCTTTAAAATCAACTTCACTAGTGCAAATTAACTGTTCAAAATCAATCTTTAAAGCAAAGAACCATCAGACATATCCATGTTACTATTGTTAGGACACTTCAAAGGCCAAAGAAATAAACATTGCAAAAGACACACACACAACTAAGGGATTTGGATAAAAATGAGGGCAAAAGAGTAATGGAGACAAAAAGGTAGAAAAGTGATACAAAATATGGAATGATATATGCAAAAGTCATTTTATTGATAATGTTTGATAAAAAAATGCCCCTTACATAGGATACTTTTTGCCTTTGGGCGAGGGTAGGTAGGTTTTCATTTCTTGACATTACATGAAAGGGGTAGGAAAAGTGCAGAGGGCTTCTGTCATGACCCTATCATCAAAATCAAGTTTTAATGGAAGGACATGAATTTTATGACTTGGTGTCTTAGAGATAAAGGCTATTAAGTGCCCTGTTTAGGACAATCAAGACATCTTTAGCCTTTTGCTCTTCTGATTAGCTTGGATCAATTTGACCTCTCGAATGAAATATCTTATGGAGAGACGAAAACATTGTCGGTTTTGACTCCCCCTTGACCTAATGATTGTGTCATCTCCTGGTTGCAAATCCTCTATTCTTGTTGCTTTCTTGAGAGCTTATTAGCCTTAAATCCAAGCCACTTTTGTTGGCTTTAGTGGTGACCAGTAAGGCTTAGGCCATCCTTGTAAATTCTTGCCAAGCCCTTTTCCAACATGGGAACCTTTGCCAACAATCATTTTTAAACCTAAGTGGGTACTCTTTGATAGGTGGGGTTTAACTATTGGCAATCTTTCTCCCACAAATGTCACATTGACGAACTCAAAGGATTGGAATGATGAATTTGATGCATCTTTATTAGGCTCAATGTAGATATCCTTGATGAAAGTAGTGGCAATCATTTCTTCTTTAGCTCCAATGGTGACTACTTCGTCATCTATTATAAATTTGAGCTTTTGATGGAAAAAGGATGGGATAGCTCTAGCAGAGTGTATCCATGGCCTTCCTAATAAGCAGTTGTAAGAAGGATTAATATCCATAACCTAGACGTTGACTTCATATGTACATGGACCTATCTTAAATTGCATTATGATATTTCAATTACTCCATAACACGTTCCATCAAAAGCTTGAACTATGGTGTGGTTACTTTTGATGTTAGACTGATCAACAGGGAGTTTGCTTAATGTAATCATAGGCATGATATTAAGGGCTGACCCATTATCTAAAAGTACTTTGGGCAAAATGCATCCCTTATAATGGGTAGTGATATGCAAAGCTTTATAACTACCCCTACCTCTAGGTGGGATCTCATCATCAGTGAAGGAGATATAATTATCAGCCATGATGTTGTTCACTAGCTAATCTAATTTATCTACAGAGACATCAGGGGGCACATATGCTTCATTTAGCACTTTTAGTAATGTATTTTGATGAACCTCTAAATTAAGAAGCAAAGATAGAGTAGAAATCTTGGCGGGTTGTTTGCTAATTGATCCACAATGTAGTATTCACTATACGTGATGAACTTGAGAAACTCCATGGCTTCTTTTTCACTCACTACTTCCTTAACTTTTTTAAGCTTAAAATTTTTTGCTTGGGTCTGAGCGGTACTGGTGCTTGGAGATGCATCAACTTTCCATTTTTCTTGAGCTAGGGGAGTATAACACCTATCGCTACGGTTAGGTGACTAACTACTAACAATTCCATTGCAACAGTTGAAGGAATTAGTTCTCCAATCATCACTACCTGATTCTTGTATTTTCATAGGACAGTTTTGTTTCTCTTATACAGGAATGGTTTAGGTACTTTTACCACTAACTTTGGTGTAGGTGTTAGAGAACTGACTTCAAAACTTGGCTTGCCATAAAGAATGAAGGGTTGATGTCTCCCAAAGTTGGCTTCATGGTTTTATCTCCTATCATGTTGATAGACTCAGCAACAGGTGTGATCTCATGATAGAAATCTATCTGGCCTTCATTCATCATTTTTTGAACCATGGACCTAAACTCCCTGCATGTTTGTAGGGTATGACCTACAACTCTATGGAAGTCATAGAAGTTATCGAGATTGTCTTCAAATATTTATGTTGCACTGAGCAACCCAACCTGAATCAATGCTTGCTAAACCAAGAACATTGGCATCCTTACATCCTTGATGCTTGCCTTTACTTCATGTTTATTTCCAATGTCGATCATGTTTGTAGTTGGCTCAGTATGGTTTGGTAAAGGATTGGTGGTAACATTTGGTCCTTGGTTCATCCCAAACTACAAGACTTTCGAGTTAATTAGATTTTGCACATTTCGTTTAAAAGATATGCAGTTCTCAATATCATGCCCTGCTGCCCCAGCATGGTATTCATAGTGGGTGTTAGGGTTATACCATTGCGAGTATGGTGGCTTCTTTTCTGGGACATAGATTGGTGCCACTAAATGATTTTGGAGCAAGGTTTGGTAGAGCTCTTTATAGGTCATAAGGATGGGATCAAAATGTTATCTTGGTTGATTTGCCCCTCGATTGCCATGTGCATTATTGGTTGCTCGATTGGTATTTTGGTGAACTTGTGGAGGGCAGCTTTGTGGTGGGTTGGATAGGATTGCAAAGGATGGCTTGTGGGTTATGGCAATAATCGGTTGAGGGGGGATGGTGATAGAGCGAGAATATAGTGTGTCAGAAGGGTTGAGTATTTGACATTGTTTTAGTTGAGATGAGCTAGCGTACCTTATGGCATTGGCCTTTTCTTCCTTCTTTTTTACTAGCAATAGGTTTCTTGCTCAATCCAAACATTTCCCCAGCTGATATTCTGCCACTCTTAATGGCTGCGTTAATCATTTCTCCAGAGAGGACTAGGTCTGCAAATTTCTTGGTGGCATTTCTCATGAGCTTGTCGCAATAAAGAGCACGTAAGGTATGGATGAAAATGACTATCATCTCTTTTTCTGTAAGGGGAGGCTGGACTAGAGCTACTTCCTCTCTCCACCTTTGGGCATATTGCGTAAAGCTTTCAATAGATCTCTTCTTGAAATTTATCAAAGAAAGTCGATCTAATGCCCAATCTAACACGTACTGGTATTGATTTAGAAAGGCCTTAACCAAGTTGGCCCATGATTAGATTTTCACATTATCTAGCTTAATATACCATCGAGCTACTACCCCAATAAGGCTATGTTGGAAGCAGTGGATGAAGAGCTTTTCATCTTTCTTGGACCCAACTATTTTTTATAGGTACATTCAAATATAGACAGAAAGGTCGGTGATTCCATTAAACTTTTCAAACTCTGGGACTTTGAATTTTAGGGGAATAACAAGGCTGGACACCAAAGACAATGATTACGTATCAAGAGCTTTGAACTTGTCACTCTTCTCAATAGCTTAAAGGTGTTTTTCTAGTAGTTAGAATTTGTTCACTTCTTCCACAGTCATGGTGGACTTTTGACCTTCTGTTTTCTCTAGTTCCTCATGGTCAAGGGTTATCGAATCTGCTGGTGAGACTCCCACATTCACCATTTGAGTACTGAGAATGAATTAACCTACTGCAATGGGATTAAAGTAAATGACTAGCGGAGCATGAGCAGCAAGTGTAGGAATGGGCTATTGTTCTTGTCTAGTTTCTCTTTGGGCAAGTTCAGATTTTTGGCAGGGGGACTTTCAACATTGAGAGGATCATTCCTTATTTCATTCGTGCTTGCTTACCCGTTTTCTTTCATAGAGGTAGTCATTAGTTCCATAAGTTTTGCAATTTAATTTTGCATTTCATATGCTGATGAAGGATCTGGTCTTGTGATTCCTTGACCATTGGCTCAAGTCACTTAATACGAGCTTCATGATCACTCTCCATGATTTGCTTATATCGTCATGTGTTGTAGAGATGCATGATGTAAGGTTTCGTGTTCCTGATTGATCTTAGAATGCCTTGCACTTTTATGGCCCAATTCTTGTGTTAGACCCTTTTTAGAAAAATATATTTATTGATGAGCATTTATGATGCCATGATGAGTTAAGTAATAAATGATTGATGCAAGTGCAATAAAAAATGTTAAAATTAAATGTGCAATGAAAAATGGTGAAACTAAATGTGCACATGCATTAGAGACAATTGCTTCTTAAAACAGCTTCATCAATAGCATCATTCACAGAGTCACAAAAGGGTTTCTTCTTTTACAACATGATTACATCTGAAAGTATCTAACATGATTACATTGTGTAATCGCACGATTAAGGAAAACCAAAAGTCATTGCTCATGATCTCTCACAAGTATGATGTCTCAACTTATGGACTGAGCTACTTCAATCATGTCATCCACCTCTCGTTGAGCCATCTAAACTTGCTCAATGAGGTGTTCATGCTATTCTTGGTAGTTTAGACATGCTTGGTCGATTGTCACTCACCAATCTAGTTCGTATTACTTGGATGCCCTTGTTAGTTCATTGATATGACCTTCATAATGCTAAAAAGACTGTTCTAACTCCAGGATTTTGTGAATAAGAGCTTCATTTTCAATCTTGGTGGCTCTCGCATCTCGTACTTGGGCTTTGAGTCTTTGATTCCTTTACTGGTAGGTGGAAATAAGAGCGCGTGCCCTTGTGAACTTTTCTTTGTTGGTTCTAATTTCCTCATTTTGCTGATTTAGCTCATGATTGAGAGTGGTGACTTTTGCTTCCCATTTAACTGATGTCTTACCAATACGTCAAGACTTGTTACCTTTTCTGAGTGTCATATAATCCTTGGTTACGCTCTCAAGGTCATCCTTGAAATGATCTTTTTCTTTAATGACTCGATCTATTTCATCGCTCCTAAGATAGATATCCATCTCTAGCTGGCCTTTTTCCTCCTTAAGTTAAGAGATTTCTGTAGCAAATGATGCCTTTTCTCGTTCAAATTCCTTCCTAAGTAGCTCAATCTCAAAAGGTAATTTTTTTATTAGGATTTGTAGTATCTCGAAGTTAGGTGGTGGCAATAGATCATTGATAGATGGAGTCTCCATTCTTCACATCGAGGCATGGTAGGGCTTCCTTTCTAGCATCTTTCCATATAATGGATCTTCTTCCAAGCTTGGAAAGCTAATTGTACATTCACTTTATAATTGGGCTCTTCGTATTCAAAATCCCAATGTGCTAAGTCTCAAAAAAATAGGATGAATTGCTAGCACTGGAACTGATGCAACACTAAAAGAGGAGCATAACTAGTATTTCCCTATTATCCCATGAGTGGCATACAAGTGTAGTCTCCACATCTGTACATAATGGACTGAGGGAACACCCATGGGGCTCTCTACATGATATCTTCCTCCTTGACATTTCGTAATTCCTCAACCCAATGTTTTTCTATCTTATCTTGATGACATTATTCTTCTAACATCATGGAAAAAGGACTGATCTTAAAGAAGACACTTTGCTTGACTCTCCTTTTCCTAACACAAATATAACCTAGGAGACATATCTGGAGCAATGGGGCACACCTGATAAACCTTCCTGCTCCTGTTCTTTTACAAAAGTTGAAGGCGTAGATGGTTTTGGCGATAATAGCAGAAGTAAGGTTGATGTTGCAACATAAGCAAGAAACAAAATCGATAACTTTCGCCTCTATATAACCCTAAGTCTTTAGGAATATACTGAGCCCATAGATTGCTAGAGCATAAACATCTTGAGCTTTCTTTTGATCAGAAAGATTTACATTTACCTCTTTCAAGCTAGCCCAAGAGATGCATTCGCTCCCCCCTTTTACTTTAATGAGACTGTCAACCCGTGCTTCTGTGACTCCAAGTATTTGCCTCAACCTCTTCTTAAACGGAGGAGGCGTTAGTACCTTACAGTAAATTCGATCTGACTTGGCCCTTTCAATGTTGAGTAGGGCTGTGTACTCATCAATGGTAGGCCGAATTAGGTGAATCATTAGTAGGCCAAATTTGAAAACTGTGCCACTGCTCGCAACAAGCCATCATCCAACCAAACTCATAGTAAGAGAGCTATTTCCCCATATTTTTTAGTAAAGGCTTCTTTCATATTGCTATCCCAAATGTGCTTTAGTTCTCGACAATCATTCTGACAGAAATTTATCTTGACCTCTTTATGCATTTCTAAGATGTAGTTAGGCTTTAGAATGTCCCTGTCTTGACGTTGGTGACCTTCTGACCATGTTCTAATGTTTTTAAAGGACTCGATAGTGGAGATAAATTGTTGCTCCATAAATGATGCCCCTTGCTGAACATCGAACCAGAACAATTATCCTAAAATGATGATAGTCATGACGGTTATTATGAAATGATGGATGCACCAAAACACAAACAAAGGAAAAATAAGTTAATGGAACATATAGTAGATAAATGTAAGGAAATAAAGAATTTAAGAACATAAAAAAAAATCATAACATGTCCTAACCAATATGGTAAGACAAGAAATGGGTAGTATTTCAACATACCAAGATGCAATATCTTATTTTAATTGAAAAATAATCGACCAGCAGTAATATTCATTTATAACCACTAATACGGATACGCGTTAAGCCATGACTCGGATAGCATAATGGCTTACATTGTAAGTAATGGTTTTTGTTCACCGTCACTTATTTATACAAAGGTTAACCATCATTTGGGCAGCACAATGCCATGCCTTGGTAAATGATAAAAATACAGATACAAGTGACAATTATATGCTCATTGTCACCTACATAATTATGGTAATTAAGAGTAAAGGTTAGGAATGTTTCCTCGAGTGACCCTATTCTTCAGGTATTCTAGCAGCGTTCTAGTATGGTTTGACATGGTTTAACTCGTAGGGCTTATTATATGAGGTTTAAGTTGATGCTTAAATAGTTATCTGAATTGCTTATCATACATTAAAGATAGTCGAGGGACCCCTATCCTAGACCCATAATGGGTTTGGTGAAATAGGTTGGATCCGTTATATGTAATTCTCTATGCAAATGTGGTGGGTTACTCACGAGAGACGTAGGTAATTTACATCCTGGATATTATTACCATGCCTATACAGAGGGTTGCTCATGAAGGCGGATAGCTCACTTCCTCCAAATGATTGGGTTGTAACCATGCCATGGAGTTTAGCGGGACATTAATGCATATGCAAGTGCATGGTGTGTGACGGGGAAATGATTAAACCTTTTTGTTTACTTCTGTATTACCATTTTTTTAAACTAATGATTATTTGAAAGTAAGACAATCCTAATAATCATGTCAAATGAAAGGTTAGTTAACAAAGTGAAAGAAAAGGTCATAGTCAAATAATGACCGAAGATCAAAGGAACTAAGAACCTAATAAAACACAGCTACTTATTCGTCTAACTCTCTATTCTATCCTTAGTGGAGTCGCCAAGCTGTCGCAATGTAGCCCGAAGTGGATCTCATAAGTCTATGGGTCGTATGACTTAAAATATTTTCTTGACTTGGAAATATCTTCTTGATCGAGACTTTTCTTTGGTGATGTGGTAAGAACGAGAATGTACAGATTCTCGACTTGTGTTATAGTGAAAGGGACCACAAGATGAATCGTTCATCGAATTGGTCTCAGATGGCCATCATGAAATGGCCAACGCTTGGGGTTGCCATCGATCATTTAAAGTTAGGCATGATCTGATGCCTATTGAAACCTATGTTTTGAGTTATGAAGCTCAAAACATCGATCCCATGGTCTACATAATACAAAGATTTGTCATTTGGGTTCGAGAGTTGGTTACGCATGATGAGGTATGAACCTATTCACGGCGCCCGCAATCGGTACCTTACAAGCTATGTCTTATCTTAATTTTGATTCTTTCAATCTTAACTTATCATTATTTTGATACAACCCTTTTTAATGCATGAATCTTGTAGAAATACAAATCCAAGTTTTAACGAAAAAGATTTAATCTCATATATGCCTCGAAGAAGTGGAGAATATAGAGATTTTCAATAAAATGACCTCTAGATTTTACTTTGAAAATGGAATGTTCCACTTTGGGAACTGGAGAGATACCTATGCGAAATTTTATCTTTAATTTTATTTGAAATGTTTTGAAAACATGAATGCACTTAATCATCACAAAGAAATCGTGTTATTAAGACAATAAATGAAGTAACATAATATAGATCATTCAATGCAATGATAAGAAAAAGGAATGGACTATTGGAATTTATCTCGTAATTGGCATCGATTATTTGAAAATAACCAATTGACAATTTTTGAGATGCATATGGGTTTCTTGATTAAACAAGGTTTGTTTGATGTATTCATGGAAATCCAAGGAGAGAAAAAGATTCATTGTAGTTAAAAGATAAGGTTGCTGTATCCCCTCAGAAAGATGGGGTTGGAGTATCCTTGTGAATGGAAAATAATTTTTGACAAAGGAAGATTTTTAAATCTTGACAATTTTGAGAAGCGGGGTTAGAGTATCCTATCAAAAGGTTGGGGTTAGAGTATCCCAAAAATGATACATCTGACACTCTTTAGAGAAGTCAAATTAAAAAACATAAGTTGACAAAACTTTGTGATTTATGAAATGTGTGAGCATTTTGATAACTTTTGGCAAAAAAAATTATTGTGAATAAGGATGGTAAAGACGTAAAATATGTTTGTGCCTTGATACAAGCTTATGGGAGGTCAAAGCATGTTCTTAAGTATGATTAGGGTGATACAGAGACATTTGAATATCTTAAGGCAAAATTCGAGAAAACAACTCAATTTTGACCATAATCGAAAATAGGAGACAAAGCAAAGGAGGGGGTATTTCTTATTTTCCTTATGTTTAAGGGTCCAAACTCAAGTCATTGACATTCGAACATCTATAACTGAAGGGAAAGAGTGGCATGAGCATCACAGACTCATTTGCATAGCCCCGGAGCAATTTAGGATGATGAAATACCCCGTTGGTTATACCACTCAAGGTACTAACTCAAAAACAAGGCACAAATGTTTCAAAAACAAGTGCAAGGTCATTTTTGTTGCAAAATCAAAAGATTTGAGTTTGTTTAACCAAGATTCCAAATCTGAAAACTTAATTTTCCCTAAGATATTTTGCTAACTTTAAGGAAAATGCTAAATCCATGCCAATCCTCATTGGTTGAGGTTAATATGCTTGGCTTGGGGGGGTTTTGAAATTCAATTTTTTGATAGCCATCAAACATGCATTTTGACAAAGGGAAGACAACAAACATACAAGGGGGTGGCATATAGCATGAATAGGGATGCTAATTTTACCATTGGTCTAGGCAAAGGAAATGTTATACATTTTGACAAGAAAAAGTTATGAAAGTTGAAAATAACAATGCTTCATGACAAGATGAAAGCTGATGTATAAATATGCTTGAAATATGTTAGGCTATTGTTTCATACATGGATTAAGGATAACACGATGCATGGATATGGCATAAAATGCATGAGCAAGAGATATCAAACTAATAAGGATGAAATGGGGCATTTTACATATGAAAGAGGCATTAAGGCATCCAAATCCTAAACTACCACAACCAAAAGCCACAATAATGCATGCTAATCTTAAGAGGGTGATGGAAACATGGAGAGCTCACTAAAATGATAAAGATGCTAAAAAATAAAAAATAAAAGTGATAAAGTGATAAGTTATACCAACAAAACTTCACTTCTTGTCCAAATAATGGGAGCAGTAGAGATGGGTTGAATTTCCTTCCTTGTTAATAATAAGCAAGAAAAAGCGAGAAACAATGAGGTTTTGGTTTTGGTATGGATGAAGGTGATTTTTGGAGTGTGTAATGGGTGGGAATGAGTGTTTTGGGGCTATTTTTAGGTGGTGAGTGAAGAGCTACGGGATTTGGTTTTCTTGGTGTAGGAATATGTTTTGGAAGCTGAAAATGAGCTATAACTAACCTCTTTTAGATGAGATAGAAAAAGTCTATTTATTCCAGCATTTTAAAGCCATTTTAGAGGTGTTTTTGGTCATTTCTCAAGGGTGACAAAGTGGTGTTAGCTTGATGGCTATAGAATGGCTGTAAGGAGCAACTTGCTACCAATGAGATGGACATAGGGTGGCTGGTTTAAATGCTGAAATGATTTTTCATCAAATAGGGTGGTTGATGGTGATCTTAGTCAATAAACTAGGGAGTAGGGTGATCATGTGGCATTAACCTTTTTTATCTAATTTAGACTTGAAAAAAAATGTTGATTAATTCAAAAGTCTAAATTCGTAATATGATATAGGTTTTAATCTTTTTGGATGCAAAGAAATGAGTTAAAATTGAGTTTTTTATCAATGGTGCACAAGTCAAAAATGTCCAAATCATGGAAAATTAGCCTGGTTGCTCAAAAAAATTAGCCTGAACAAAATAAGGTGTTTATAGTGATACAATGAAGGAGGACCATAAGATGAAGCATTTATTTTATTGGCCTCGAATGACCATCACGAAATGACCAACGTTTGGAATTGCCACCGATCATTTTGGGCAAGGCATGATCAGATGCCTATTGAAACCTATGTCTTAAGTTATGAAACTTGAAACATCGATTATGTGGCCTACGTAGTACAAGGATTTGCCATTTGGGTTTCAGAGTTGGTAACACATGATGATTCATAAACCTCTTCACGATGCCTAAAATCAGTACCTTACTAGTTATGTTATATCTCAGTTTCAATTCTTTCAATCAACTCATCACTATTTTAATATAACCCCCTTTTAATGCATGAATTTTATAAAAATACAAATCTAGGTTTTGATAAAAAGATTTAATCTCACACATACCCCGGAGAGAAGGGGAATATAGAGATTTTCAATAAAAATGACCTTTGGATTTTACTTTGGAGATAGAATATTCCACTTTAGGCATTAGAGAGATACCCTCACAAAATATTACCTTTAGTTTTACTTAAAATGTTTTGAAAGCATGCATGCAAATAATCATCACGAAGAAATCATGTTAGTACAAAAATGAATGAAGTAACATAACTTGGACCATTCAATGTAATGATAAAAGGAAGAAATGGACTATTGGAATTTATCTCACAATTGGCATCGATTATCTGGGAACAACCGAATCAACAATTTTTTAGATGCATTTAGGTCCCTTAATTGAACGAGGTTTTTTTTAAAAAAAAATAAGTTTCACTCTTGGCACATTCATGGAAGTCAAGAAAAAGAAAATTTTAATTGTAATTAAAAGATGTGTTGGAGTATCCCCTCGAAAAGATGGGATTGGAGTATCCCCATAGATAATGAATAATTTTAACAAAGGAAGATTTTTAAGTCTTGACAATTTTGGAAAGCAGCATTGGAGTATCCTCTCGGCAGGTCGAGCTTAGAGTATCCCCATGGATGACAAATAATTTTAACAAAGGAAGATTTTTAAATCTTGACAATTTTGAAAAGTGGGGTTAGAGTATCCCCTTGAAAGGTCAAGGTTGTAGTATCCCCAAAAGTGGCATAACTGACACTCTTTAAAGAAGTCAAGTTGGAAAACTTAAGTTAAACAAACTTTGTGATTTAGAAAATTTGTGAGCATTTTGATGATTTTTGGCAAAAAAATTTGTGAACGAGGATGGTAAAGATGTAAAAATATATTTGTGCTTTCATACAAGCTTGTGGGAGGTTGAAGCATATTCTTGTGTCTGATTGGGGTGATACGAAGACATTCAAATGTCTTGAGACTAAATTTAGGAAAATAACTTAATTTTGACCATGATCGAGAATAGGGGATAGCATCGCACCATCACACTTTCCAAATTTATTCTGGATTGGTTTAAAGGCTTTAAAGGATGGATAGGATACCGTCAAAAAGTTAACTTGACGAGGGTCAATCTAAAAATATTCTTAATATCCTAAAAAATCATTTTCCAAGGAACTAAATTTTCAAATTTGGGTCAATTATGCTACTAACAGAGCATCAAAGAAAAAAGGTGTGTCAAAATTCAAAAAATCATTTTGGACTTGTTTGGTATCAAAAAATTGCAAATAATACCTTTCCAGAAAGGGAATTTAATGAACTTTTTAGGAACAATGTTGAATGGATTTGGAAAAATCGTTTAGTAGGCCTAAAGGGCCCAACCAGAATGCACTTTGTTAACTCTTGGGATTTCAAATAGTCTAGGATTGAAAAATCATAACTCTTTCATCTGGACTCATCCGAGGGTGAACAAGACCTCATTTTAAAGATATTTTGACACACTTTCAGAGAAAAATATTATAAAATTCATGAAAAATCATTTGGGAGTTTAAAGTGATTGTTCAATTTGTAATAGTGATGCTGCCTGTAGGGGAAAAAGTAAAGCAGAGGATATTTCTTATTTTCTCTATGTTTGTGGTCCAAACTTAAGTCATCGACATTTAAATGTCCATGATTGAAGGGAAATAGTGGCATGAGCATCACAAACTCATTTGCACAGCCCCAGAGTAATTTGGGATGATGAAATAGGCCGTTGATCATACCACTCAAGGTTTTGACTCAAAAATAAGGCACAAACATTTGGGCAACAAGTGCAAGGACATTTTCATTGGAAAATCAGAAGCTTTGATCTCGTTTAATCATGATTATAGATCTAGAAAACTTCATCTTCCCCAAGATTTTTGGTTAACTTTGAGGAAAATGCTAAGTTGATGCTAGTCTTCATTGGTTGAGGTTAGCATGTTTGGCTTAAGGAGGTTTTGAAAATCAATTTTTTTTTTACAACCATTAAACATGCACTTTGTCAAAGAGAACACAACAAACATACAAGGATAAATCCACATAATAATCTTTTTTTTATGATTAGGCACCATAACCTCGATCTACTCAATTGGATAAGTGACATGATGCTTTAGTTTCATAAGAAAAGCTTCTTTTTCCACCATTTTTAGAGTAAAAGTTCTTTTGTTATTGGAACAAACACGAATTCACATAATAATCTCCTTTTTTCTCCTGATTGGGCACCATAAACTCATTCTACTTTTTGGGATAAATGACATTGATGCTTTGGATTCATTTAGAAAGCTTCTCTTCCCATTACATTTTAGAATCAAAGTTCGTTTGTCAATTAGGACAATGACAGATTCACATAATAATCTCTTTTCTTTTCATGTTGGGCATAATAAACACATTCTGCTTATTGGGATAAATGACATTGATGCTTTGTTTTCATAAGGAAAAACTTTTCCTTCTACCATTTTTTAGAATTAAAGTTCATTTGTCAATTGGGGACAAACACAGATTCACATAATAACCTTCTTTCTTTTCATTATTGGGAACCATAAACACATTTTCCTTATTGGGATAAATGACACTGATGCTTTGATTTCATAAGAAAAGCTTTTCTTCCCACCATTTTTTAGAGTCAAAGTTCGTTTGTTAATTAGGACAAAG
>JBBYHO010018389.1:0-12600 GCA_038382025.1 Adansonia gregorii
AATCTCACTTCTGCCTACAAAGGGCAATAAGGTTTGAGATCATCCACAATCTAATTGGGACAGCTAGCCAAACTTGAGACCCAATCCAGGAAAGACATTTCAGCACAAGTTACTTAATTAAAAAAAAAAAAATTAGAATGAGCTTCAAGATACTTTACCTTTGTACCGATAAAAGATCTTCCCATGTACATTTCATCATAGGAATGTGAAACCGTGGGCTCCACCAAAATACTACACATCTAAAATGTTAATTCTAACCAGAGACAAGGGAAGAATCAAATCAAGGATTCTGTACAAATATAAAGTGCTGGAAACAGCTTTTCCCTTGGTACTTTATTTTTCTTCTTTCTCCCAACATTTGAGGGGTAGGTAAAGTTAAAAACAAGTAAAGGGGTCAAAAATACTCCAAAGAAAGCTCGGTTCATGGAAGTGTAGCTCTTACTTCTTTCCTATCTGGTCCAAATGACTGCAGTTAAAAAAGAAATCATGAAATCCCATAAGTATCATTAAGAGAGGAAAAAGAACAGTTGCTCTTTTAGCCGCATGAGCAAGATTCCAATCACGTCAGCATGATAATTTCATACTCCATACCAAATGGTATACCACACACACACACACACACAAACACTCGGAATTGTGTTGGGCTTCTCATAGGCCATTTTTCTCATCTAGAGGCACACGTACACCATAGAAAAATTAATGCCTTGATTAAGCAACAAAAGCACTCTAAGTCAGCTCCAATCCACGACCTTCAACTTTACCATCAGAGCAGCTATGATTATCATGGTAGACACTTTAATTAACTTAATCATGGAAACCCTAAATAGGACAGTCTCTGCTAGTTATATGCACCAGCTAAATGGATCATCATAGCATTTTTCACCTTGACATGGAAGCCTGCTAGCTTTCATTAAGTCATATGTCACACATTTTTCATGGAGAACTTCGGAAGAATAGGCTGACAAGATTAATTTGTATTTAACTAACTCTTCAAAAGAGATTCATGATGGAAGAGCAGTTTAAGCAAAGCTCTAAATTTCAAGATACTGGTCTTATCTCACAGTAACATTTAGCCTTGAAGCAATGTTACTTGGAAAAAGAAAAAGTTTGAGAGACAGAGAATCATTTACTATAGAATTCAAAATTTACCTAAGAGGTCGATAAAGAACATTAGCGAAGATAGTGACAGACAAACAATATATATATATAAAGCATTTGATTCTTACCTCAGCACCCAAACCTTTGACATACACATTTGTAAAGAGTTCAGAAGGTTCAGGCATCGGACTTTCCTGAGGGAAAAAAGGGAAAAAGAATCGACACTGTGAAGTGTGAATATCCATCCAATATCACAAAAAACCAGACAATTTTAAAATAATAATAAATAAAAAAATCACATACAAATAATTTCATGAAAATCATTTAAAATGAGAATTACAAAATCAAAATAAGAGCAGCAAAAAATTTTATTACCTTAGCTTGAGCAATTGCACTGTCTACCTCTTTTCTTACTTCTTTCTCAATATCCTGCAATTTTTTCCCCCAAAAGTTTGATAATAGTGTTACCACAAATATGCCCCTAACAACAGTTCAAAGCTGATAGTTCTGTGAATGAACTTATGTAAAATACCTTCAGCTCTTTCTCAGTAGCTAGGTCATGAGATAATATCAGCTTCCTAACTCTTTCAATTGGATCACGCTCCTAGAACCATAACATCTAGAATGTCACTTCTCTATTAACTTGATTAAAATACATCATCAAATATCTTACTTTTGAAAAATGAGTCTTTGAAAAAGTAATGTGAATATCAACCTGTCTAACACCACTAATCTCATCGCGTGTTCTATAGGTGCTTCCAGGATCAGACATGGAGTGACCGTGATACCTATATGTGTCCATTTCAAGAATCTGCATGGAAGCACAATAATCAAAATAAATAATGCAATAAAATACAGAAAATAGGCGATTTCAGAAAGAAAAAAGGCACCACAAATAAACATGTCCTTCTCTTAGATAAAATGCAAAGGCACAGTTAGTACATTTATAACAATGCAATTATCATTACTTAAAAGCCCGTGAAATTCAGAATCAGAATCATATATCTTTAGGCATAAAAATAAAATATAGTTTTTACGACTTTAAACTGATGTACGTTACAGGATTAAGGACCTAAAATCCTTTTTTAATGACAGTTTATACTTTATAACATCTTCTTCTTTTGAAATTACAAGATACTAGCATTTATTTAGTGTTTTTTTTTTGTAGGGTTAAAATATAGGGGCAAGAAAATCTGAAACATAAATTTAGTCCCAACCCAGACAAGGTATTGATGCCACTTAATTAAGCATTGGAGAGCCATTGAATAGCTTCCGATGGCAAGCACCTAATATACTTTCCCATAACAAGCATCTTAGGTGATGCTGGGATTATCCTATAACTCCCAATTGATTTTAGGATAATCTACTACTTTTGTTGTTAAGCATCCAACCAAAAACCAATTGGCAATACGTGGAGGAGCCAACTTTAATGTAAGAATACAAGAAACCCAATATTTAACAGATGTGAGGATAACACATAAACACTCCTCTCATCCGACTTACACGTGGACGTCACCAGGGGTTGTAACACAACACACTCCCCACACGTGCAGCTCACAAGGCCTCACATTGACAACCTCACCAAGGGTTGTCAACCTCACATGGGGTTCAGCAAGAAGAACAACATAACATAATAGAATCTAGACTCTAATACCATGTTAAGCATCAAATCTAAAAACAACTAACAATAGGTGGAGGGCGCTAATTTTAATATAAGACCACAGAAAATCCCACATTTAACAGATGTAGGGTAACACCACATGACACTCCCCCACTTGTAGCTCATGGGGATTAGATGCGGACAACCTCGCTAGCATAGCAACACCACTTAACATTTTGCTTCATATGTGCCAATGGAAACTCAAAAAGAATAAATACTTGTGCCTTACATTGCTCTTTCTTAAACCAACAGATTGTCCCTGCAAACATCTTTGCAACAGATATCAACAAAAAAAGCAGCTGATCAGTTGCTAAGGGACTACCATACCATAATATCCTCAGGCCTAACTAAAGAAGCTGTCAACCACAAGCATCAGACATTGAAGATTCAAGACCATAAAACATGCGTAACATAACAAAGATGCTCATTCTTTCTATAAAAGTTTGGGAGTTAAGCTTTTGACATAAATTTACACCTACTTTTCACGTGTAATAAAGATTTCTTAAGCATCGTTATAGCGATGAAGGCCTCTTAAGCATTTGTTTCCAATGTTTGTTTTGGAAATGCCCTTGTTATTATGTAGGCCCTAGAGCCAATTAAATGGGATAAGAGAAATATATAGGTAAGGATGCAAACCTAGCACTTAATAAGTGATACAAGGTTTTCATTCATGTTTGTAGCATGACAAATAGTTATCAAGTACTGGATGAAGCCAAGGAGATACAAATCTCTGATGCTTGGACTCTTCAAAAAATGGTGTGCCCATGTCAACACAACAGGTCCAAACATGATATGGGATCTATGTCATACATGGCAAAATAACTCAGACAATTTAGCAATAGAGGTAAAATGAGGTTGGATGCTGGAAATTCAAAGAGGAAATATGAGAGTATAGTAAAGAGAAAGGTCAAATGCTGGAAAAATCCAAAAAGGAAAAAAGAGAGCATGATAAAGATAAAGGTCAAATGCTAGAAATCCAACAAGGAGAAGATAACAGAGAAACAAGATGACGACATAAGAGAAAACATAAATGTAAAGGAAAAAATAGGCAGGTGAATTGGCTGCAACTCTCAAAAAGATGTTGCGGAGACAGCAATAGGAAGAAGAGGTGCAATTTTTCAAACGATCAAAATATAAAAAAAATGGCTTCTGGAAGTCTATGGTTTTTAAAGTTAAGAGTAAAATAATAGTTTAGGGTTTGACATATTAGGCCCCCACTCATGTTTCTAAAGGTTAAGGTTTTAAAGGCAAAATCCATTTTAAAAATTGCATATGTACAATAATATTTGAAAGCCATCAATGATTTAACAAAAATGTCCATTATAATTGAATAAACATATTATTACACTAATTTTATAACGAGTCCCTACACTCGTATCTTTGTTTAGGCTCCTTTTTAGTCGCAGCTGCGCGTCTTCAATTTAAGGCAATTGACGAATTAGATGCTTTAACACATACTCACACCCAATTCCAAGCAACATAGACACTAATAGCCTTCCATGGACTTGTAAGTGTGTTATTATTTGTGATCCTGTAAGCGTCGATGTATAGCCAAGTCAGTGCATTGACAATGTGCATAGACTACTATATTCTAAGCCATCTTACTTGTGAATTCATAGTATTAAGGGTGTTAACCCACACCTTTCAAATATTGGGGTCTTGTGGTCTTACATTAAAATTGAGCCCTCCACTTACTTTTAGGTTGAATACTTAGCATGATATCAAAGCTCAAGTGTGCTTTGTTTTTCGTACCTAACCCCATTTGAGGTTGATGACAATCGATGAGACTATCAACATGTAGGCATTTGTCAAGATAAAAATAAGGGAAGTGTTAAATGGTGTTATCCCACATCTATTAAGTACTCGGTTTCCTGTGCTCGTATATTCAAGTTGAGACCCTCCCCTTATTACCAACCATTTTAAGTTGGATGCTTAGTATAAACAATAAGTTCTCATATGGTTGAAGTATTCTAATACTTACGGATAGCATTTAGGTGCTTATTTACTGAACTTGACTTGCTATGAGAACAACATTTGTTATTGTCACCTACATGTCTATGAAAATGTTCTCATGCGCCTATCTTATAAATAGTACTTAGACTTGAGATTCTAGGTCATCTTGTATGGAGAGTATTATAATTTGATTTCATCACTAACAAGCTCCAAATGGGATGAAGGGTGTATTTAGGTATGGCGTGAACTATACAAAGGTGAATGAGTGATCAAGAAAGGATTCACTACTCCTAGCAACATCAAAGATAAATCCCAGTTGCTCTTGGCTCGGATTAACTAGATAAAGTCTTTGGCTAAAAGCATGTTAAATTTAGGAGAAATAATTTCTCTAAATTCACAAAATTAACCATGAGCTACAAAGACTTAAATGGATGGATTCATGGGTAGAAACAACCATGCCCATGATATTTTTTGTAATATTTGGTGAAAGGACTGAATTGCGCAAATGGAATGATCACTAAAGGTTACAAAAATATCATTATGACTCTACAATAGTTGGGTGGTTATAATAGCTTGATAGAGTCAGTTTAGGTTAATTAGATCTACTCATGTTCAATGCCAACATATTGAAAAAAACTAACAAGTCACACACAAGAAAACAATAGCATATGGATTAAACATAGGATTCAATTAAGTTTAACTTAATTAGATAAAATGTTTAATATAAAGGGCTTAACTGAAGAGTTTAATTAACAAAGAATTAAGACAAAATTGAGAAATCCAAGTTTAATGTCTTAATATCACAAGGAGAAAGTAGATATCTTAAGAAGACAGTCTTGACCGAATTACATTGAGACAAGTTATGAAGAATTCACATGCCATGCCTAATGGTATGTGATGACATTGATCAATCAAAGACTTAGAAACTAAAATAGTTCTACTTGGGCAAGAGATTTAATTGAGAATTAAATTCTAGCCCATAAGTCTTAGGTTAGCCAAATTGGTACATGATGAGAGGATTGATACCTTGGATCATTCTTGTTAATATATTAACTAAGGATGATTGGCCCCCAACTTAGAGTGCTAGGTTATGTAACATTAGGCCCAATGACACTAATAGTTAGCGATAGGGCCCTTAATAGGATAATTGATGACTTGCACACCTATTAAAAAGCATAGTAGCCGGCCAACCTAGGTTATATTAAAGATAAATATAACAGTGTTCTTAGCAATAATTCATTACGCTTGGAAAAGAACAACTTGTCTCAAAAGAACAACCTATGTGCCGCACCCTCCTTGAAACCTTGTGAGTCGCAACATAAACCTCCATTCTTCGTTTGTTTGCTGCACAACCATAACATTATACTAGTGGTTTCGACTTTGAGAGAGAAACAAAGACTGAACCTTTTGATCATAATCTGAGGACAAATTGTTAGCACTGGTGCATCCCCATAACTTTGTGACAAGATCTTCCAACTATTAGTAAAGGTTACCTTTAGAGGGAGTACACTTGCGCTTGTTCTGATCTTAGAGTAATCTTGAGGCAACTACTTTGCTATTACGTTCATGTAGGGATCTGCAGACGTAAGATTATGATATCTTAAATAGGTATACTCTAAACCATTGTTTTTGTGAAATTTAAATTGCCTAAGTTCACATGTAAACCAAACTTGAAGATTCTTGTACAATTTTGAAGTTGTTTATTTAAATTTCCTTTGCCATACTCTTTATATTTTATCTTTATGCTTATTACGATATGCATGAGCCCGGGATTTGTAAAGTTGATAGATCATAAACATACCAACAATTCTACCATATTTCACCTTTGCCTATAGTGCCATTCATCTTGAACTTGATACACAAATCACCATGGAGGTATGCAGAAGATAACTTCGCAATTTTAAGGCCAAATCCAAGATCCATAAGTTAAAGGTACTTCAGAAAATTACTCTAAGCCTATAAATGAGAAGGATTTGTACTATGTAAAATAAAAAATTATTTGTTGTAAGGATAAACGTTTCAATTTAAGTAAATAAATTTAAGCTTCCAAGTTGTTACTCTAATAGCATGTAGAGGCACAAAGCTTTAATCACTGCAAATAAGAATTATTCTAGCTTCCTAATGCTACTTATTGGCTTGACATAGTGACTTCAGATAAAACGAAAATATGACCATTCAGAGAAATGGAAAGAATAAAATGAAATAGAGAAACAGCATAAACTTCTTCGGTTTGGATAACCTAAAGAAGAGAAAAGAAGCTATTTGATCCACTTTTAAAATCTCTCCAGGTGATCCCCCAATTCAAAGCCAAAAAGTGATCATGTTTCTTCGATTGGGATTTCATATCATTTTTCTCCATATCACTTCTCTAAATAACTAAAGGACAATATAAGTTTGCTTGTTTCACTTGTCCATTTCTCTCTTATGCCCTCCAAATAAATTGAAATATATATACTTTTGCTCGACTTCCTTTATATACTCCTTTCTTAAGAATCAAAACATGGCATTGTTAAAATGGGATAGTTTTAAAGAATCAAAGATCCAGACACTCATTAGCCAGGCACTCTTATCCATCCCAAGGTAACGAGTGCCCTACCTTGGTCTATTCTATCATGTGATTTCTTATATTTTAGCACTCTTCCTATCCAGTCTCAAGGAGTGACCTTCTTCCCATCTTAAGGCTTGGGATGTGACACAAACATTCATGTTGCATTATATGTCAACATAAAGTTATTAGCACTCCAAATTCACAAACGTATGTTAGAGTATCATAAGCAAAGAATAGTTTCTAGCAAGCACAATATTTTGAGAAACTATTTTATTCACTAGCTTGTTATTCGAAGGTAGTAAACAAAAGATCAGTTGCTCAAAAAAGGTTTCAAAATTAAGCATGTGACTTCTCAGTCAAAGTGTAGATGATAAATGATAACATATTCTCTAAGTGTATTCAAGGTAGAAAGACTGGCCCAAACATTAACGCATTGTACGGATACAACACGGCAAAAACATGCAATAAGGAAATTTCTAGAAAATTAGAATATGAGTACGGTAGGACTCAACAATAAAAGAAATTTATATAATAATATACAATAAAAATATAAAACTTATACTTTTCAATTAAATATTAACATGCAAATGGTTTTTCAATTTCTTAAAATTATTTTTGAATTTAAAGCTTGAACCTTAAAAAACCATACCAATAGCTCATTGTTCATTTCATATTTAAGAGAAAAAGGCAAAAAGAAAACCTTCATCGTGTGTTTGGACATGTCCAGCCGTGTCTTAACCATATTTTGACTGTGTCCTATTTTATTTATATTTTTTGACGTGTCCACGTACTCTGCCATGTTGGACACATGTCCGACACTTGGACACTCCCTTGACAAAAGTGTCCATGCTTCAAAGGTTTAGAACAAACAAAGGGGGAATAGAATGTGTTTGCCTAGTTTGTTGAGTTTGTTTAATCCCTAAGTTTAATAGATAACACTAACATAATCTTAGACCGTTATTAGCTACGTACCAAAGCATTTGATTGTTTCAATTGTTTAATAGAAGTAAGAAGCAAGATAACACAAGTTACACTAATGTTAACATCTTAGAAAAGTGGAAGAGCAACAAAGAAAATCAAAGTCTTCTCAAGCAAAATTGGTCGATTCAAACCTTTAAGAAGAAATAGTATATGGAAAAAGATCTACACAATAAAATGGACATAATAAAAAAGTTGAGAGCTGGATGAATAAACTTACGATTGGTCCATTTTTCAATGCATGTTCTTTGGCAAACTTGCAAGCTTGCTTCACAGCAAGGGCATCCATGCCATCTACCTACAAGATATGAAGCATAGGACAAATAGAAGTAAGTATGGTAAAGAAGTTCACTATTGTCTATCATTTGGAAAAAGGAAATTTAACATGCATTACCTCAAATCTAGACATGATACATACAAAACTTACATCTCTACAGCACAGCAAAAGGTTTTCGATTTATAGATCTACATGGACACTAATTCTTTTTGCATCAAACCCTTATGCAATTTAGGAAAACAAACTTACATATTAAGAACTCAATAATATAAGCAGTAAAAAGCCCTTGAGATTCTGCTTTTTAATATTCAATCATTTAAGTTCTAATCTAGGAGGATAATTAGCAAAAAACCATCAATGTCCAATTTAAATCAGCAGAAGAAGCACTTTTGCATATCTCAATTGCTCAAAATCACAACCATCGCAGTTTTTTGGCATTCAATATTTTGACATCTGCTGGTCAGCTATTTCAAAAACCACAAACATCTAAATCCTCATTTATTTTTCAATGATCACAAAAACATTACTAAAGAACAGATACATTATAACTCAATAAAACCATTATTGCCTTCAAGTTTCACCAGACCAACTAATTCCCACCTTCAAACCAGGAACATAATCCCCACGTTTGTAATATGCTGGATTCTTCGCGGCTCTCCACTCTGCCGTCCCCATACCATCTGCATATAATCTGACAAATTAAAAAAAAAAACACACACACAAAAACACTGAATTTTGAAAACCAATAAAATTCCTTTCCAATTCATATTCCTCACAGTGATTATTCTCGCAGACCAAAATTGCAGGTAGATCCCAAAGCGCAGAGATATTCAAAGCCTCGAACAACTGCCCTTGATTAGCAGCCCCATCACCATACAAAGCAAAGGTCACGTTTTCGTCCTTAGAATACTTTTGTGCAAACGCCAAACCGCATCCTAACGGAACCTGAGCCCCAACAATCCCATGACCACCATAAAAATTTGAATCCTTCTTGTAAAAATGCATTGAACCTCCTTTGCCCTTAGAACATCCAGCCTGGCGTCCCATCAGCTCGGCGAAAACTTCCAGCAGGGTCCCACCGCGACCGACGAACGTGCAGTGATCGCGGTAGGCGGTTATGATGCAGTCCTTTTTGGTTATGGCAGCTTCCATGCCGACGGCGACCGCTTCCTGGCCGTCGTACAGGTGGCAGAAACCACGAATGAGTTTGGCCTTGTAGAGTGAGTCGGCGGCGATCTCCATCCGACGCATCAACGCCATGTCTCGGAAGAACGTGAGTAGCTCGTTGGGATTGGTCTCGACAGCGCGTGAGGGGGCTTCGCACTTGTGAGAGCTGAAAGGAACAGAGGTCTCGACAGTTATGGGAGTGGTGTCGCTGGAAATCGGGCGACGGAGAGAAATAGCAGAGGAGAGAGGTTTGAGAAGATTAGCAGAGCGGGAAGAAGAAGAAGAGGCGAGGTGCGATAGAGCCATCTCGACCGTTGAATCAGGAGACGAGGTTAGTCCGACGCAAAGAAGCGAAGTGCAAATAAAATGAAGCGAAGAAGGTTGGGGCGGAATTAAATTATCAGCCGGGTAAAGTGAAGTAGACTAAACAGAATGCTTTTCGCAATTAGTATATTTTATTTATCATAATTATTTTAAAAATATTTTATATTTATTTTTTAATATATTAATAATTAATATTATATAAAATTTAAATATATATATATATATATATCAATATGATGTTATTATATTTTATGTTGGGTGTTTCAGTGTATTTGGTTTTAGCTTTCGTCAAGGAATTTTGGAAGGCCGAACCAGCTATCGAGTGCAATCTTTAGTTTGACTTTCCCGTCTTCTACGTTTTTCTAGTACTATATTAATTATATTATATTATATTGAGATTATTAAAATCACTGATCTTTTAATCATGTTTTTATATGATGATCACTGACATTTGTTTAAATTAAATTATGCTTGATAATCTATTCTTTATAGGATTAGAAATCTCGAAAGAACCTATGTTCTGAAAATGACAGAAAAGGTTTGAGAATGGCCATTTGCAATGCCGAATGGCCGTACGTTAAATTTGAGTACTTTGTAATAAGATTTTATAGGTATGGAATCGCTGTGCTGCTGCATGCTGGTTGTGGCTTGACTTCGGCTGGTTTAACCGGCGGATCTAACGCACACTCGAAATAAAGTGGCTTTCGGTTCCGTAAATTTGGGAATCGAGATTCAATCCGGGTAGGGGTGGGAATAAAGTTGTAAACGTAGCGGGCTCCTTGTGATCTGCTAATATAATTTTTGAGTTCTTAAAATTAAAGAGTATTTGTAAAATTTTAAGATTATTTTTGTCTAATATTATTAAAAGAGAAAATTTACAAAATAAGATTGATAATTATTAAAAAAATAAAATTAAAAATTTACATAATATATGATTTTTGAATCTTTAGAACTTCAAAGATATTTTTTAAATTTGTAAGGTTATTTTCATCTATCAATCCTAAAAGGGAGAATTTAAAAAAAAATAAATTGATAATTATTAAAAAAATAAAACAAAAAAATAATTTCAAAATAACAATTATTAAAATAGTTATTAATAAGATTCTAATTACTTTTTTTACCTTTATTCTTATTTGTTGCTTTTTTTTAAAAAAACAACAAACAATGAAGGTCGACTCTTTGGATAAATAATTTTTTATCATATTAATTATTTTAATTTTAATTTCAAATAATGTATTTAAAGAATTAGTCCGTATATTGACTCACAAATCAATTTAATCTAAACCAAATTTGCTAAAAATAAAATAAAATAAAATTTTAGTAATTATTTTTATTTGATTTTAGACGTTTATTTAAAGGGATTAATTCACATATTAATTTGAAATTCAGTTTAGGATTGATACTCAAGCCTGTCGGTGAAAACAGTTTAAAAATATTTATTTTAATAATTATTTTAATTTTATTTTTAAATGATGCATTTAAAATGATTAATCTACACTTCGACTCATGAATCAATTTAAAATTCATATCAAATTTAAATAAATAAATATTATTTAATAAAAATATAAAAAATTTTAAAAAATATCATTAATTATTTTATTTTTAAATGATGTGTTTAGAATAATAGATTTGCTCTATAATTCCAAATCAATTAAAATTTTATCTAATTTTAAGTATATATTTATTATTTAATAAAATTTAATTTATAATTAATCTTTTAGTAATAATAATTAAATTTTATAAAATAAAAATAATCCCCAAGCGAAGTGGGGGCATAACACTAGTTTTAATATTAAATTCAAGCTATTAAAGTAATGAGCCGAATCAAGTTTCGGTATTTTAGTACTTAATTTGAAGGACTCATGAGTTTTATCAAAATTTTAATTTTAAATATATATTTTTAAGTATTTAATATGTCTATATAAGCAAATGGTGAACATATCGTTTTTGATATTTATATTTGCAACTCTACATTAGATTACTCAGCATATTAAATAGAGTTCGAGCTACTAGATTCAAGTTTCTAACCTTAATTTTTATATCAAGTTGAGCTAAAACTTGAGAATGGATCAACTCGATTAACCTTTTACATTAGAATTTAGAGAGTTTGAGGATCAAGATCAAAGTAGTTGTTGTCGTTCCAGTATCGATACGTACTAACTTTAAAGTAAAACGAATTGATACCAGTAATGTACTATTTCAATATTTATACTGGTCGATAGAGGTGACAAAATGAACCCAAACTTGAAAACCCGTCAAAAAAAAACTCAAGCTCGAACTCGATCTGAACCCAATTTGACCAAAAAATCAATGGCCTGAATCCGAGAAAACCTAAACCTGAAATAGCTCGAATCGAAAAAACCCAAACGCGAGCTCGACCCTAACCTGAACCCGAATATAATATTAAAAATAAATATGAAGAAATTATAATTATATAATTTTTAATAAATCAAAACCTTTAATTATGAATTTTATTTTAATATTCTTTTAATAATTTAATTAAATATTAAAAACTTAATTTATATTTTAATTATGATTAAACTTGCCCATATATTAGGCCGAGCCGAGGCCTAAATTTTTTTAAAATCTCAAGCC
>JBBYHO010018411.1:0-12599 GCA_038382025.1 Adansonia gregorii
CTTGGCAAATCTAGCTTATAGGCATTGTCATTGATCCTTTCTAACACTTGAAAAGGTCCATCTCCTCTAGGCTGCAACTTAGATTTCCTTTGAGCAAAAACCTCTCCTTATGCAAATGAACCCAGACCCAATCTCTAGGTTTGAAAACAACCTTAACACTCCCCTTATTGGTCTGTCTTGCATATTGCTCATTCTTTTTGTCTATGTTAGCTTAAACCTTGGCAAGCAAATCCCTAACAAAATCTACCTTTTCGTACTATCCAAATTAGCATGTTCATTAGTAGGCAAAGATAAAATATCCGAAAGAGTTAAAGGATTAAAGCCACACACAACTTTAAAAGGAGAATAAGAAATAGTAGAATAAATAGTCCTATTATATGCAAACTCAATATGTGGTAAATATCTCTCCCATTGTTTTAAGTTCTTTTAAATGATAGCACGTAACAAAGTAGTAAGTGTCTTATTAACTATTTCAGTTTGTCCATCCATTTGAGAATGTGCAACCGTAGAAAACAAGAGATATACCCATAGATATATCAATTCCTAACTTATTCCATAAAGTAGCCAAAAATGACTTAAAAACTTAACATCCCTATTACTTACTATTGTTCTTGGCAATCCATGCAAACATACTACCTCTTTAAAAAACAAATTAGCAGTATGTGTTGCATCATTAGTTTTTGAACATGCAATGAAATACACCATCTTGCTAAACCTATCAACAACAACAAATATGCTATCCTTACCACTTTGGGACCTAGGCAACCCTACTACAAAATCCATAGATATATCCATCCAAGGTTGATTAGGCACAAGTAAAGGTGTATATAAACCATGTGGCATTACTTTAGATTTTGCTTGTCTACATATTATACACTTATCACAAATAGATTGCATATCATGTTTCATGTTAGGCCAATAAAAATGTTCATGCATATATCTAAAGTCTTTTGCACACCAAAATGCCCCATCAAACTACCTCCATGAGTTTCTCTAACCAATATATCATGCAAAGAACATATAGGCACACACAATTTATTTTTCTTAAACAAGAATCCATAATGCCTAGAATACTCACCATGCGCACACTTAGAACATATGTTCTATACTTGGTTGAATTCAACATCATTAATATGCAAATCTTTAATAAACTCAACACCAAGTAATTTAGTTTGCAATAAAGTAGCAATGCATACCTTCTAGACAATGCATCAACTATAATATTTTCTTTTCCACTCTTGTACTTAATCATATAAGGAAATGTCTTAATAAACTCTAACCATTTGGCATGCCTTTTATTAAGCTTACCTTGTGATTTCAATTACTTCAAGCTCTCACGATCAGAATGGATTATGAATTCCTTTGGCCATAAATAGTGTTGCCATGTTTATAAAATTCTCACTAATGCATACAGCTTCTTGTCATAAGTAGGATAGTTTAATGCTGCCTCACTAAGCTTTTAACTAAAATAAACAATCGGTTTGGAATCTTGTATCAAAACAGCTCCTATTCTAATTCTACATGCATCACATTTAATCTCAAAACTTTATCAAAATCAGGCAAACATAGCAAAGGTACATTAATCAACTTATCTTTCAACATATTAAAAGCTTTCTCATGCATATCATCCTATTTAAACACAATATTTTTTTAACAAGTTCATTTAAAGGTGCTGTAGTAAAACTAAAATCTTTTACAAACCTTCTATAAAAACTTGCTAAACCATGAAAACTTTTTACCTCATTTGCATTCCTAGGTGTTGGCCAGCCCTTAATTACCTTAACCTTATCTTCGTCTACATTTATTTCGTGCGAACTTACAACAAGACCAAGAAAAACAATGGATTCCATGCAAAATGCACATTTCTTAAGATTAGCATACAATTTATGCTCCTTTAAAATAATAAAAATAACATGCAAATGTTTAACATGATCATCCAAATTTTTGCTATACACTAAAATATGATCAAAGCAAACTACAACAAGTTTCCCAAAGAAAGAATGCAAAACATGATTCATCAATCTTATAAAGGTGTTCAGTGCATTAGTTAAACCAAATGGCATCACTAACCACTCATATAATTTGTATTTTATCTTAAAAGCAGTTTTCCATTCATCGCTTTCTTTCATGCGAATTTGATAATAGCCATTTTTTAAATCAATTTTAGAAAACATACACGAACCATGCAATTCATCAAGCATATCATCTAACCTAGGAATAGGATGTCTATACTTATATAGTGATCTTATTGATAGCTCGACAATCAACACTCATGAGCTATGTTCCATCTTTTTTTGGCACCAAAATCATAGAAACTGAACATAGGCTAAGACTCTTTCTTACACAATCTCTTTTGCATTAACTCATCCACTTGCCTTTAAATCTCATTTGTCTTCTCAAGATTTGCTCTATACATTGGTCTATTAGGGATTAATGAACAGAGAATAAAGTTTATTTGATGCTTAGTACCTCTTAACGAAGGTAATCCATATGGTATTTCCTTGAGAAATAAATCTACAAATTCCTATAACAAAGAAGCAACCACACTAGGCAAAGAAGGGTTAGGATAGTTAGTTGAGAAATAAACATCCTTGTACAAAAGTATAAGTTGTTGCTGCCTTGCCAACATAGCACTTTTAATCTCACTTTTATTTGCAAAAGCGCAACTCTCTCATTTTTGTCTCTATTTTGCTCTCCATATTCTGAATCTTTTTCCTTATTGCACACTATGGCGCTTTTTTTACTCTCTTACACACACTCACTTTTTTATGTCACTTGTTTGCTTTTCTCGGGCACTCATTTTCTTTTCTTTCATCTTGCATTCTTTAGCTATCCTAATTTGGTCCTCATATGCCTTCAATGGTTTGAAATGAGTTAATACAATAACTCGGTTATTCATTACAGAACTATATCTGTTCTTGCACCCATCATGAGTAACCTTTCTATCAAACTGCCATGGATGCCCTAAGAGTATATAACCAATATGCATTGGTGTAACATCACAAAAAACCTTATCCTTGTAGTTGCCAATAGAGAATGCAACTAACACTTATTTTGTCACTTTAACTTTTCCACAATCATTTAACCATTGTAGCTTATATGGTCTCAGATGCTTTGATGTAGGTAGCTTTAGCTTTTTAACCATCAAAGTGCTAGTAACATTAGTGCAACTGCTACTATCAATAATCAAGCTACATACCTTTTTATTCACATGGCACCTAGTATGAAAGATATGCTCACATTGTATTTCATCACCATCTTTCTTAGGCTATTTGCTAAGAGCACGCCTGGTAATAAGCATATCTCCACGTAAAGGTTATTCAATGTCAACATCACTATAATCCTCCAATGGTGGCATTTCATTATCACTCGAACTTATGCTTTTTATGTCACCATTATCCATAACAATCATAGCCTTTTTATTTAGGCATTGAAAAGCAATATGCCTAAATCCTTGACACTTCAAACATTTAACATCACATGATTTAGAAGATGATTTAGTTTCGATTTTACCTTTGGAGAATGTAATTGAATCCTTGCCTTTGCATCTTCTTTAGGTTTTGTAGTAGATTTGTTGTTTTTCTAGTTTGACTTCCATGAAGAGCTAGAAGCTAAACCATATTTGGAAGTGCCTTAAGACTTTAATTACTTTTCCACTTTAATAGCTTTATACAATAATTCCTTTGTCTCTACATGATGATGCAATTCCACCACATCAGCTATCTCTTTATTCAAACCACTAATGAATCTAGCCATAGTTGCCTCACGGTCTTCCTCTATGTTGGCCCGAGTCATGGCTATCTCTATCTTTTTGTAGTAATCCTCTATATTCAAGGATCCTTGAGTTAGCTCTTGCAACTTTCCATACATGTCCTTATAGTAATGCTAGGTATGAACCTTTTTCTTATCACTACCTTTATTTCTTCCCATGATTGAATAGATCTTTCACTATTCCTATACCTATTAATCACAAATTGATCTTACCAAATACTAGCATAATCTGTGAACTCAACTGCTACTAGTTTAACTTTCTTCTCTTTGAAATAATTATGATAATAAAAAAAATGTTCTACCTTCCTCTCCTATTCCAAGTATAATTTAAGGTCATTTTCCCTTGAAAGGTAAGGATTTTCATCTTAATACTACCTAAATTGCTATCTCGTTTTGAAGCAGCCTTTTTACCCTTTCGAGAATTACTCTTGTCATAATAAGATTCCTCATCTTTCTCTTCCTCAACCATATGTTTTCTAGAGGATCTAGGTTGGATAAGGGCTCTAACTCTAAATAGCATTTTCTAACCTCATGTTTAAAATCTTGAATTGGTCTTGGATAGCCTTCATAAGCAACTTGATATCGGTTTTAGCATTATATCCTCCACTACTCATGTTTTAAACCTGCAAAATTTATTAGGAAAAAAATGGATTAGTTTTCATCACACACTCCCTTATGTGTTTACACTAAAGACTAGTTACTTAACCACTCGTGTTTTACTCAATTGTGGCTTTTCTCTATGATATTCTCACCTCTCTTGCCTTTTGCCACTTAACTTCCCCTTACGAGCTTTTTAAAAAGAACTTTACAAATAATCTAACCAACATAGCAAGCAATAATAAAGTTATTATAACTTTGATTAATAAGATCAACAAGAAAGATTAAAGAAGTGAAATCAAAATGAATTATGAAAGGAAACAAAATCAGCAAGAAATATTAAGGGAAGAGAAATCAATAAAGAGGAACAAAGAGTTCTTTGTATGATATGAATATAAAGATCTAATAACAATCTTTTTTTAAGATGGTAAAGGGATATAACATTAGAACACTATCTTTTTTTTTTTTGCTTTTTTTTTTCTTTCTTTGTTTTTTTTGGGCTGGTGGAAGCACGAATTATAATAGCAAAAAATAATGAAATTACAAGACTAAAAGATAGATTACACCTTACTTTCAAAAACCAAAGCTCTGATATCAAATAATGTGAACCTTAGGATGAAAGCATAAACTAAAGCCTGATTAGATGGAATTAGAACCCTAGGATCATCTTTAAAGTCAAGCAAAGAGAACTTGACCCTAATCAAACCTACTGATTAGAACCAAAGTTATAATAATTTTGATCGCCACAAGTTACCTTGATAAAATCAAATTAAATTCTTGTTTAAAGAACAAAGAAGAAGTTCTCACAACGTGAAAAAATTCTCAAATATTTTTTTTCTTCCAAATCTGCTGAATTACACAAATAAGACTCTCTTATACAGGCCAAAAATCTGTAAAGCCCTAATTGAACAAGGAAATCCTAATCAATAAGGAAAAGTTTATTCCTAATTCTAATTTGATTAGGATTTATCTAAATAACTTAAAATCCTAAGCACAATCCTAATCAATAGAGATAAAGTTTACTCCTTATCATAATCTAATTAGGAATTATCTAAATAAATTAAAAAAATTAAAATGTTAAAAAAATGAAAATCTAATATCCTAATCTATAGTCCCAGGATTACATACAAATTGGGCTCCAATCATCTTAGACATGTGAATTGGGCTCCAAGCATTATTCATCTTTTCTTTTTAGCCACAACACAGTGTAGAAAAATGATCAATCTTGGCAATGCATCTGATTCATTTTGAATAGCCTCCTTTGATTGCATTTTCAAGATTAGTCCTTGTAAAGCTTGCTCCATGCATTTAGTCTTTGCCCTAGTCATTGGACCTCCAATTCCTCTCAAAGGATCATAAGAATGGTTGAAAATAGGTGTTTCCACCATTTTTTTATAATTAATGTTCAGTCATGAAATGATACAAACTTGGATTCTCATAATATTCTTCATTTCTTTTGTTATTGGCACTACAATCATGTTCTCTACATTGGGATTCACGATATTGATGCTTTGGATTTGCAAGAAAAGCTTTTACTTCCACCATTTTCCTTATAATTAAAGTTTTTTCGTGAAAAAAGACGAACTTTGATGCTCATAAAATTCTCCATTCATTTTGTTACAGGCACTACAATCAAGTTCTCCTCATAAGGATACAAGATATTTATGCTTTGGATTTGTAAGAAAAGCTTTTCTTTTCTCGATTTTTCTTATAATTAGTGTTTATCTATGAAATAAGAAAAACTCGAATACTCATAATAATCTTCATTTTTTTATGGGCACTACAGTAAGAAAAGCTTTTCTTTTCTCGATTTTCCTTATAATTAATGTTTATCCGTGAAATGAGGCAAACTCAGATACTCATAATAATCTCCATTTTTTTATGGGCACTACAATCATGCTCCCCTTTTTGGGATACAAGATATTGATGCTCTAGATTTGCAAGAAAAGCTTTTCTTTCCACCATTTTCCTTATAATTAAAGTTCATTTGTGAAATGAGATCAACTTTAATGCTTGAAATAATCTTCGTTCCTTTTGTTATTGGCACTACAATCTTCCTCTCCATATTTGGATTCATGATATTGATGCTTTGAATTTGGGAGAAGAGCTTTTCTTTCCATGATTTTCCTTTTAATTAATGTTCATCTTTGAAATGAGACAAACTTTGATACTCATAATAATTACAATTCTTCTTCGTATGGGGCACTACAATCATGTTCTGCTCATGGGGATACACGATATTGAAGCTTTGGATTTGCAAGAAAAGCTTTGCTTTGCGCCATTTTCATTATAATCAAAATTTATTCATGAAATGAGACAAAACTGGAATCACGTAATAATCTCCATTTCTTCTGCTATTAGCACTACAATCATGTTCTCCACATTAGGAATCATGATATTGATGCTTTGGATTTGCAAGAAAAGCTTTTCTTTCCATGATTTTCCTTAAAATTAATGTTCATTGATGAAATGAGATAAATTTTGATACTTTTAATAACCTCCATTCTTTTCCATATGGTCCCTACAATCATGTTCTTCTCATTAGGATGCACGATATTGATGCTTTGGATTTGCAAGAAAAGCTTTTCTTTCTACCATTTTCCTTATAATCAAAATTTATTCATGAAATGAGACAAACTTGGATTCATGTAACAATCTCCATTTCTTTTATTATTAGCACTACAATCATGTTCTCCTTATAGGAATACACAGTATTGATGCTTTGGATTTACAAGAAAAACTTTTCTTTACAAAATTTTCCTTATAATTAATGTTTATCCCTGAAATAAGACAAACTTGTATACTCATAATAATCTCCAATCTTTTTCTTACAGGCACTACAATCATGTTTTCCTCATTGGAATGCATGATATTGATGCTTTGGATTTGCTAGAAAAGCTTTTCCTTCCACCATTTTCCTTGTAATCAAAGTTCATCCATGAAATGAGAGGAACTTGGTTGCTCATAATATTCTCCATTCATTTTGTTATGGGTTGGATAATCATAATCATACATAATATTGATCCTTGGGATTTGCAATAATAGCTTTTCTTTCCCGATTTCCTTATAATTAATATTCCTCCATGAAATGAGACAAACTTGGATACTCATAATAATCTCTATTCTTTTTCTTCTAGGCAACACAATCATGTTCTCCTCTTTAGGATACATGGTATCGATGCTTTTGAAATGAGACAAACTTTGACACTTGAAATAATCTCTATTTTTTTTGTTATTGGCACTATAATCTTGTTCTCCACATTGGGATACACAATATTGATGCTTTGGATTTGCAAGAAAACCTTTTCTTTCCACCATTTTTCTTACAATTAAATTTCAATCGTGAAAAGCAACAAACTTGGATACTCATAATAATCTCCATTCTTTTTGTTATGGGCAATGCGATCACGTTCTCCACATTGGGATAAACAATATTGATGTTTTCGATTTGCAAGAAAAGCTTTTCTTTCCACCATTTTCCTTATAATCAAAGTTCATCCATGAAAAGAGACAAATTTGGATGCTTTTAATATTTTTCGTTCTTTTCTTATGGGCACTACAATCATTTTCTCCTTATTGGGATACACGATATTGATGCTTTGCATTTGTAAGAAAAGATTTTCTTTCCACCATTTTTTTTTATAATTAATGTTCATTCATGAAATGGGACAAACTTGGATTCTCGTAATATTCTCCATTTCTTTTTTTATTGGCACTACAATCATGTTCTCCACATTAGGATTCACGATATTGATGCTTTTGATTTGCAAGAAAAGCTTTTTTTTCCATGATTTTCCTTAAAATTAATATTCATCCATGAAATGAGACAAACTTTAATCCTCGTAATAGTCTCTATTCTTTTTCATATGGGCACTACAATCATGTTCTCCTCATTGGGGTACACGATATTAATGCTTTGGATTTGCAAGAAAAGCTTTTCTTTCCACCATTTTCCTTATAATTAATGTTCATCTGTGAAATGAGGTAAACTTGGATACCCATAACAATCTCCATTCTTTTTCTTATGGGTGCTACAATCATGTTCTCCTCACTGGGATACACATTATTGATGCTTTGGATCTGGTAGAAAAGCTTTTCTTTTCACCATTTTCCTTGTAATCAAAGTTTATCCATGAAATGAGATGAACTTGGATGCGCATAATATTCTCCATTCGTTTTGTTATAGGCACTACAATCATGTTCTCCTCATAGGGATACACATTATTGATGCTTTCGATTTGCAAGAAAAGCTTTTTTTTCTCGATTTTCCTTATAATTAATGTTCATACATGAAATGAGATAAACTTGGATACTCATAGTAATCTCCATTCTTTTTGTTATTGGCAATACAACCACGTTCTTCACATTGGGATACGCGATATTAATGCTTTGGATTTATGAAAAAAGCTTTTCTTCCCACCATTTTCCTTATAATCAAAGTTCATCCGTGAAAAGAGACAAACTTGGCTGCTCTTAATATTCTCCGTTCTTTTTTTATGGGCACTACAATTATGTTCTCCTTATTAGGATACATGATATTGATGCTTTGGATTTGCAAGAAAAGCTTTTCTTTCCACCATTTTCTTTATAATTAATCTTCATCCGTGAAATGAGAGAAACTTGGATTCTCGTAATATTCTCCATTTCTTTTGTTATTGGCACTAAAATCATGTTTTACATATTCGAATTCACGATATTGATGCTTTGGATTTGCAAGAAAAGCTTTTCCTTTCACCATTTTCCTTATAATGAAAATTCATCCATGAAATAAGATAAACTTAGATACTCATAATAATCTCTATTTTTTTTTGTTATTGGCACTACAATCATGTTCTCCTCACTGGTATACACGATATTGATGCTTTGCATTTGCAAGAAAAGATTTTTTTTTCCACCATTTTCTTTATAATTAATGTTCATTCGTGAAATAAGACAAATTTAGATTCTCATAATATTCTCCGTTTCTTTTGTTATTGGCACTACAATCATGTTTTCCACATTGGGATTCACGATATTGGTGCTTTTGATTTGCAAGAAAAGCTTTTTTTTTTCACGATTTTCCTTAAAAGTAATGTTCATCCGTGAAATAAGACAAACTTTAATACTCGTAATAATCTCCATTCTTTTTCATTTGGGCACTATCATCATGTTCTCCTCATTAGGGTACACGATATTAATGCTTTGGATTTGCAAGAAAAGCTTTTTTTTTCCACCATTTTTCTTATAATCAAAATTCACCCGTGAAATGAGATAAACTTGGATTCATGTAATAATCTCAATTTTTTTTGTTATTGGCACTACAATCATGTTATCCTCATATGGATACATAATATTGATGCTTTGGATTTATAAGAAAAGCTTTTTTTTTCTTGATTTTCATTATAATTAATGTTCATCTCTGAAATAAGGTAAACTTGGATACTCGTAACAATCTCCATTCTTTCCTTTATGGGTGCTACAATCATATTCTCCTCAATGGGATATATGAGATTGATGCTTTGGATCTGCTAGAAAAGCTTTTCTTTCCACCATTTTCCTTGTAATCAAAGTTTATTTGTGAAATGAGATGAACTTGAATTCATGTAATAATCTCAATTTCTTTTGTTATTGGCACTGTAATCATGTTATCCTTATATGGATACATAATATTGATGCTTTGGAGTTGTAAGAAAAGCTTTTCTTTTCTTGATTTTCCTTATAATTAATGTTCATCTGTGAAATGTGGTAAACTTGGATACTCGTAACAATCTCCATTCTTTTTCTTATGGGTGCTACAATCATATTCTCCTCATTGGGATACACGATATTAATGCTTTGGATTTGCAAGAAAAGCTTTTCTTTCCACCATTTTCCTTATAATCAAAATTCATCCGTGAAATGAGATAAACTTAGATTCACGTAATAATCTCAATTTCTTTTGTTATTGGCACTACAATCATGTTATCCTCATATGGATGCCTAATATTGATGCTTTAGATTTGTAAGAAAAGCTTTTCTTTTCTTGATTTTCCTTATAATTAATGTTCATCTGTGAAATGAGGTAAGCTTGGGTACTCGTAACGATCTCTATTCTTTTTTTTTATGGGTGCTACAATTATATTCTCCTCATTGGGATACATGATATTGATGCTTTGATTTGCTAGAAAAGCTTTTCTTTCCACCATTTTCCTTGTAATCAAAGTTCATCCGTGAAATGAAATGAACTTGGATGCGCATAATATTCTCCATTCGTTTTGTTATAGGCACTACAATCATGTTCTCCTCATAAGGATACATAATATTGATGCTTTAGATTTGCAATAAAAGCTTTTTTTCTCGATTTTCCTTATAATTAATGTTCATACATGAAATAAGACAAACTTGGATACTCATAATAATCTCCACTCATTTTGTTATTGACAATACAACCGTATTCTCCACATTGGGATATGCAATATTGATGCTTGAGATTCACGAACAAAGCTTTTCTTTCCACCATTTTCCTTATAATCAAAGTTAATTCGTGAAAAAAGACAAACTTGGATCTCTTAATATTCTCCGTTCTTTTCTTATGGGCTCTACAATTATGTTCTCCTTATTAGAATACACGATATTGATGCTTTGGATTTGCAAGAAAAGTTTTTCTTTCCACCATTTTTTTTATAATTAATCTTCATTCGTGAAATGAGAGAAACTTGGATTCTCATAATATTCTCCATTTCTTTTGTTATTGGCACTACAATCATGTTCTCCATATTCGGACTCACGATATTGGTGCTTTGAATTTGCAAGAAAAGCTTTTCCTTCCACCATTTTCCCTATAATGAAAATTCATCCATGAAATAAGATAGACTTTGATACTTATAATAATCTCTACTTTCTTTGTTATGGGCACAACAATCATGTTCTCCTCATTGGGATACACGATATTGATGCTTTGCATTTGCAAGAAAAGATTTTCTTTCCACCATTTTCTTTAAAATTAATGTTCATTCATGAAATGAGACAAACTTGGATTCTTGTAATATTCTCCGTTTCTTTTGTTATTATCACTACAATCATGTTCTCCACATTGGGATTCACGATATTAATGCTTTTGGTTTGCAAGAAAAGCTTTTTTTCCATAATTTTCCTTAAAAATTAATATTCATCCCTGAAATGAGACAAACTTTAATACTCGTAATAATCTCCATTCTTTTTCATATGGGCACTACAATCATGTTATCCTCATTGGGGTACACGATATTGATGCTTTGGAGTTGAAAGAAAAGCTTTTCTTTCCACGATTTTCCTTATAACTAATGTTCAACCATGAAATTCAACAAACTTGGGTACTCATAATAATCTCTATTCTTTTTGTTATTGGCAATACAATGGCATTCTCCACATTGGGATACATGATATTAACACTTTGGATTTGCAAGAAAAGCTTTTCTTTCCACCATTTTCCCTATAATCAAAGTTGATCCGTGAAAAGAGATAAACTTGGATGCTGTTAATATTCTTCATTCCTTTCTTATGGGCATTAAGTCATGTTTTCCTCATTGGGATACATGATATTGATACTTTGGATTAGCATTAAAAGCTATTCTTTCTCCCATTTTCCTTATAAGAAAAATTCATCCGTGAAATGAGACAAACTTGGATTCACATAATAATCTCTATTTCTTTGGTTATTAGCACTAGAATCATGTTCTCCTCATTGGGATTCACGATATTGATACTTTGTATTTGGAAGAAAAGATTTTCTTCCCATGATTTTCCCTATAATTAATGTTCATTTGTGAAATGAGACAAAATTGGATATCGTAATAATCTCTATTTTTTTATTATTGGCACTACAATCTTGTCTTCCGCATTGGGATACATGATATTGATGCTTTGGTTTAGCAAAAAAAGCTTTTCTTTCTACCATTTCCCTTATAATTAAAATTCATCCATGAAGAAAGACAAACTTGGATGCTCTTAATGTTCTCTATTCTTTCTTAGGGGCATTAAAATCATGTTCTCCTCATTGGGATACATGATATCGATGCTTTGAATTTAAAAGAAAAGCTTTTTTTTCTAGGAATTTCCTCATAATTAATGTTCACCTATGAAATGAGACAAACTTGGACACTCATAATAATCTTTAATCTTTTTCATATGGGCACGACAATCATGTTCTCCACAATGGGATATATGATATTGATGCTTTGGATTTGCAAGAAAAGCTTTTCTTTCCACCATTTTCCTTATAATTAAAATTCATC
>JBBYHO010018475.1:2028-12589 GCA_038382025.1 Adansonia gregorii
CTAGTTTCTACCAAGCTCACATATGCATGAAATCATAATAAAAATGAACAAATAAGCATACTGTATTAAATATTCACGTGAAAACACCAAGGAAAATAATATAAACATGAACATATTCACATAATAGTGTATACAACATATTACAAAAAAAAAATATTTTCTTAATGAAAATCAATTTTTGCTAAGAAAAATCAAATTTAACAACTAAATCAAGAAATTGCTTTTAACGCTTGGCTGTCCAACATATATCAAAAATCCATGAGCACAAGTTAGCTTACTAAAAAGATAAAATATGATGGAAAATGAACAGTATGAGCAAAAACACAATGAAGTTATTTTTAAAAGCTTGAAATCATTTAAAAACCACCTTAAAAATTCTTAGCAAAACGGCATTTTAAGGCCTGTGAAGTAGAAAAAATAAATTTTGACCCATTAAAAAATAAAATTAATAAAGTTTCCAAATCAAAGTTACAAAAAGGAATTTTTGAAAAATTTTATGTGCAACAACAAGATAACTAAAAATTTCAAACTCATAAAAATTTATGAGAAAAAACTTTTATAAAAGAAAATTGATATTTAACAAAAATTAATTGGAATTTCAAAAAACTATATCCAAGTTATTTTATTGAAATATGTGAAAATATTTAAAACTCTTAACTCTGAAAAATTTTGCAAATAAGATAAAGTTTGCATTTTGAAATAAAAAAATTCTAAAATACGTTCAAATTTATGAAAATATTGAATTCAACACATTATTCAAAATATTAATTTAGAAAAATAACACAGATAAAAATCTAAAATCTAAAACAAATTTTGTTGAAAAATTTTAATGAGCATGGTGCTTATGGTGTCGTGAAAAATTCAAAATTTATAATTAAATTTGACAACTTGACACCTAATGATATAAAATGCCATTACAGATTTTTATTGAATATTTTTATTTTTAGGGGAGTATCAACGTAAATACTATATGAGTATCAGTAAAAATATAAGATAGTCATTTTACCAAATTTCCCAAAAAAATCCCAAAAAATCCTTAAAACTAGGAAACTTGGCCATGACATCATATGCAAAAAATGAATTTTCAAAAATTTGACCAGAAAATATTTAAAAAATAATTTTTTTGCAAAATATTTATCCTTTTTATCTAAGATTTATTCTCTATGACCTGCGAAACTACACTTTTCCATCACGTACATATGCAACCATATAGGCATGACTAAATTGGTCTTAAAAATGCCTACTCCGCCTAGAGAAAGTCGACCTCTACCAAGGTGGCTGCTAGGTTCTCAATCTTGGATATTTAAGACTATAGAAAAAGGGCTTGGACGAAATTAGATGCTTAAAGAATGCAAAGTTTCAAATTCTATAAAGCAAAAATAATGTTTATGAAATTGCTTCATCTTTTACTTCATTTTCAACAACTTCTATTTATTTTGTCACTGTAATGGTGTATGCTACTAATACTACATTGTAGTTATTTCCTGCTTTTATAATTTTAAAGTAAAAATGATGTAGACTTTTCCATCTTCAATTTGTGAATCAAATGGCTAAGCTTGATTTTTTGTTATTATTGCTTCGATTGCATCACCCTTTTATAGCAATTAATATTAGAGCAATTTTTTCTAACTCTAAAGTCAAAAATGATATAGAATTTTCCTTCTTTAATTTATAAATCAAATGGCGAAGATTGGTTTTTTGCTATTATAGCTTAAATGGCATCACCGTTTTATAATAATAATTATTAGATCATTCATTACTGTATTTTGGAAAAAAAATTATTGCTTTTCTATTATAGAAAAAGAAATTATTACTTTTCTATTATGGAGAAAACTTTTTCATCTATGAGCAGAAAGTTGAAATTAAGCACTTCATTATTTTTAAGTTTGTAATTGAAAGAAAACTAATTTCATGTTACTCTTACTCTGACGTTAATTCTTAGCTTTCCTATTTGTAAGTCATAGAATAGTTGATGGTCCATTCTCTCCTATTAAAAAATATATCGTGAAGTTTATAGATGTAAGTTTCAACAATAATTGGAAAGTCATTAAAATTTGCTCAAATTAAATACAAAAATATATAAATTACTACATTAATCTCTTTCTTCATAATGGTATAAATGTACCATACAAAAGTCAGAAGTAGCAATCAAGGTAATCAACTCAATACATTATAGCTGTACAAGTTGTATATTGTAAATCAAAAAAGTAACGTATAAGGTATTTGCATACATTTTTGCTTTTACAAATTAATTTAAGATAGTAATGCATAATTGCTCATGTGTAAAAACTAGACTAGGCACATAAATACCTATATTATGGAGTCTTTTCTTCAACTCTTATTAATTGTCATAGCATAGTATAATCTAATTGGGAATTATTTCTACTAAATACAAAAGGGCATTTCTTATCTTCGACTGTCTTTTTGATTATAGGAATGAACACTTTCTATTCTATATTATTTCTCGTTATTATTGTGGCTTCAATGATGTATGGAGTCAAATGTATGATTATTAGTCTTGTTCTATTGTGTAATCCAATTGCTTGATTAATATTTACTAGTAACATTATCATAGCCCATACTTTTGGTTATATTGTATGACTCAGTATTTTACTAAAATTCAAAGAATTAAAAACACTTATTAAAATGCAATAAATCTTTAACAACCATAGCAGATGATAACTTTGAGATGCTATCATAGCTTAAATAAGTTTTTAATTATGCTAGAATGAATGATAGTATTGAGTCATTGACCAAACCAGTAGTGTTATTGTACAGAGTCACTATAGCTTTTTGTTGTAGATATGTAATGTCTTTATATTGCTACAAAAAAATTGGGTATACAATTAAGTAAATGCTTCAAATCGAATCATTTCCTATACTCACTAAAAATTTGAGTATCAATCAAGTCATTTTCAAAAGCAACAATTGATCCAATTCAACCACCCTTGATATCTAAAATCCAATCAGCACACTCAATGATGATTTTTCTTTTATAAGGAATTTCTAATTTTCTCAACATTTTCAAATAAAACACATTTGTTATCAAAATGTAGCCAAAATAACATATGTGCATAAAAAAAGTCCTCTTTTGTTGAATTCAACTGTGTAAATAACTATAAAAAAAGTATTAGACATAGCATTACACATAAAAGCATTGAAACAAAATGGAACAATTTAAAATAAATTTAATGAAATTTAATACAAACTTGCAAATACATTTCTAAAGTGTTTTTCTTCACTAATTCATCCATAAAAATTTTAAGTCTAATTTTGAACACACATGCAATAATATCTGGTTAATTCTATAGTTTTTGGCCATTAATATATTTTTATGCTTTCATGAGTTTTGGCCATTTAACAATGCAAATGAGGTAATAAATAAATCCAAACATCCAAAGTACCTACATATTGCTATAGCATCTTGATAATTTTGCATGAGATACTTAGTCTTGCAATAAAGTTTGCTAGTAGTATTATTCACTTGCTTATCTTTAACATTCATGTACCCTTGCTAATCGCATGCGCAATACCTCGACAGACATCATATTTCAATTTTTTTGTTCTTTTTTAAGCATTCAATTCCTATTCTTTTAACACTTGTGAAAGCCTCTGCTACATACTAGTAAAAAAGTTTTCCACCTCTAATCACTATGGATTTATCTTTTGAAAGTTATTGTATAATGTATGCATAAAAACTCCTTTGTTGTTGTTGAACCACACTTTATTTTTTCTTCTTCGCTAAGAAAAAAAATACTAGATAGTAAGATGAAACCTATCCTCACCATATAGAAATAAGAGTGTATATTACATGGCCATTAATGTAGAGTGCAAATCACTAATCCCTTGTTAGGCAAAACATTTGTGCTTAATTACTATATGATTTATCAACTTATCAATATCACTCATAATGAATGTAGCAACTTTTGAGGTTGCATGATTTGCATATTACTTGTCAACAATGTCAACCCAATTAAAAGAAAATAGATTGCTTGAAGCCCTCTTTAGCCATTCAAAAAGCTTAGACGAAACATTTGTTTCATCAAGCATTTCAATCAACTCCTCTGATTAATATGTGAATTTATTTGAAAACAACCAAGAACCTTAAATCTATATGACAAATCATTCTTTGTGTCATATACATAACTTAAAAAAAAATTTGGTATAGTTTTTTTAACAAGTAATAATGATCTAAACCTATGATGATTTTGTCTGCTTAACCTAAATACCTAAGATCTTAAGCTCTTATTAGTTTTCTCTATTTTCGTGCCAATACATGCAAATTGGAACATAAAGTTATAAACTCTAATGTTATCTCTAAATTACCTAGCCTTCTTACCCTTTTTATAATTCAACGATGCATTTAAAAGATGGGATATTTTCAAAGATGGTGGTAGAGAAACTTTACCCTTAATAGAGAGTTCTTTTTTCTTGTATTTGTTTAATCTTTCTTCATATCATATTTTTGCTTTAGAACAGAAATATTGATACATAGATCCAATAAGATCAATAGGAAAAACATTGCTACCTGCAAAATGGAAAACAAATAATATGCACAAATAAAAATATTGAATTAATGAACATGAATAGTGAGATAATAAATTTACTCATTTTGTAATTAATTCATTGATTATCTTTGTTTTTTTAGCATCTAACATAAGAATAAATTCATTAGAATGTTGATTTTCAGCATTTCCCATTTTAATGTCTAAAAAAAAGATAATTGTGATCAACTTCACTATTTACATGTTATAGATTTACACCATCTGATACTACATCGAGATTCGAGATATCAAGAACTAAGATCATCAACATCCTGAAGTAAAATACCAAAACAAATTTCACAATTTCTTGCCATATATTGCAGCCCCTGCTATTTGTATTTTATAAAAAAGCAACGATTCTTTCTTGTAAGAAACAAATGCAGACGTAGAGGATAAGCAATCCAAATATGAGTCAGTGATGTATGCCTTGGCCTTTTCTTGTCTACCATTATAAGAATCACTAACTTCACTGAAGCTTATTTTATCAGGATGAATGTAGTCATGAGTTCGAGAGAGCTAAACATGGATTTATCTCATAATAAATTAGCTGTAAAAAACACAACTAACATTACTATGTTAGAATATTTGTATTTGATATTACTTGCGATACAATTTTCACAGTTCCATCAACCTTAATAGAGGAGTGAACATAAATATCAGCATGCCACACAATACGTTACAGAACGAAATGCAATCTATTTCTTTGAAGTATAAATAATGCTTTTAAATAATCCTACTATATCTTGCTTATGTTAAAATATATTATACAAAATAAAACAAAAAAATCAATCAACACTTTTCAAATAAAGCTCACATGACAAATGATATATATGATATAAACACATAAACAATTTCAATGAACTAAAAACATATAACCACATATCATCATACAACAAAAAACATAAAGGATAAGACACTAAGCTTATACAAAAGATATACTGACATTGGACAATACCAGCTACAAAATGTAGAATACAAATCTAAAAAAAGAAAGCAATAAGATCCAATTAGTTAGAGAATAGAATGAATGATTACGCATAAAAATATTTTGTCCCATAAAATAACATTAATTGAATGAAATAAACTTCAAGAAAACCTTAGAGCAGAACCTGCTGGTGATGAAATGCAAAATCTACTAGAAAACATCGCATAATTAAAGATAAATAATAAAAGATAATAGATATAGCATGAGAAAAAGACATAACAATTTATTATGTAAACTAACAAAAAAGAAATATCATCTTCAAAAGCAATAATAGTACAGAAACAACCACTCAGTAATAACAAATACTATGAAATCATTGTATAAATGAAAAAAAAAAAAGAATATTAAAGAAGCATAGATGAAACAAAACAAACAGCAGCATCAAATGACTTAAAAGACCAAAAACATAAATCACAAGAAAGAAAACAAAAATTCATAGTTAGATGCAGTTGGAAAAAGGTAAAGAAATACCAATATTTAACAAAACAAAGGATAATAAATCAAAACAAACAACGAAACAAACCCCAAGAACAGAGAAAAAGCAAAGAACAAAGCAATATTAACAAAAAAAAGCACTAGAAGATAAATGAAAAAATGAAAAAAAAAAACTTAAGAACTTGATGGGAGCATGGCATGACAAATTCAAGCAAGGCCACAGGCAATCTCTCTGAAAAAATGACAATCTGTCTAATATCCATTCAACCAATTTAAGAAATAAGCTCTTTTGATAACAAATCAAAGCAACAAAAAAGCAACGAGAAAAAACCAACATTTTAAAACTCAATTAAAGCATTAAGGCACCAAAATGAAGGGAAAATAACCAACCAATCAAACCAAACTAACTAGATACAGCATAGAAAAGACCCAAAAGAAATGCATCATCCAACATGAACCATCCACCAAATCCAAAACCAAAAAAAAAAAGTCCTCAATAACATAATAAACAAATAAACCCATAAAATCTTGGAACACCTCTTAGGTCCCAGAATATTTAAAATTTGATAATAGTAAATATTCAAGTTGCATGAATTCTATTTAACAACTTAAGAATATTACATTTTGCTTTATAAAGAAAGTGCATAAGAAAAAAAATCATATATATACATATAATATGTATATGTTTACTTTACAAAATTTGCTTAGATGGATATTGATATGGACATTTCTTTTAATGACACTAAACCTATCAACTTATTAAATCTTAAATTTTATAAGTAAAATCTAACATTGTCATCTTTTAATAAGTGTTGGTTTTTGTTTGGACTATATCATTTTAGGTGATTTTTTATACTAAATCTTTGATTTTGAATTTATGTCTTAGTTTCACATTATCAAATTAGTTTTCAATGGTTTAGATTTAAAATAATTAAATAATAGAGTTATCCATTTAAAATCAAAATTAAATTTAAAACTTCAAAAAATTAATCATCTTTATTATTTTCCAAGAAATAAAGGTAGAGAAAATTATAAGATCATAAATTTTATTAATTTAAATTATTAAGAGACTTGATGACGTGAAACTTATTAAAGAGTATTTTAACTCATCATTAAAGTAAAATTCATTGAAAATCCATAACCTTTTATCAATATTTCATTTTCATTTATGACCTTTATAAAGTTATATTTAACATCCATGATCCTTTTAATGTTTCATTTTTTTTATTCATTATCTTTAAAAGTTACATTTATTCATCCATAACTTTTAAAAGTTTAATAAATTTTTCTAAATACTTCATAGTTCATCTAGTTTTTAGTCAGAAGCAAGAAAAATTCATGTACATATGATAGAATTCATACACCAAATTTGTTAGTTTCATACATATCAATTGCTTTTTATGTTTTTTGAAAAAAAAAATTTAAATAGCACACATAGAGTTATTTAGTTTTAAAAAAAAACAAATCTCAAAATTGATAGGCGTTTATTAAAAATGTCTTTCCTAGGGCTTTCTGGTAAAAGTTGCTGTTTTGTTATGAGTACAAGAATTTAGTCTATCTTTATCTTCAATAAGTGACAATCCATTTATCTTTGATTGTTCTTTTGGGATAGATGTTTTTTAGTGCAAATCCCATAGTTTGGTGAAACTCCCTTAGTTTGGTGCAAATCTTATATTTTGGTGAGAATTTCTTATTTTGGTTAAAATCCCATAGTTTGGTGAAAATACTCTATTTTGATGTAAATCCCCTAGTTTGGCGAGAATCCTATAATTTAGTGTGAATCCTATAATTCTATTGAGAATCCCATAATTGGTGAGAATCTCTTAGCTTGATGTGAATCCCATAGTTCTAAGTGCAAAATTCTTAATAAGTATGTATTAGTTTGCTACGAATCCTTATTCTGGTGGAAACCCTTTAATTTTGGTATGATCCTTATTCTCGTGAAAACCTTTTAGTTTTAGTATGAATCTTTAGTTTGGTCTAAATTTAGTGAAAATCATAATGAGAATCCCTTTTTTTATGAAAGCCTCTTGTTTCGGTGAGAATTTTGAACTTTTGGTAAGCATATCTTATTTTGTTGAGAATCCCTAACTTTTGGAAAACATATCTTAATTTTTTGAGAATCCTAGCTTTAATGAACATTTCTCTTAATTTGGTGAGAGTCCCTTAGATTTTGATTAGAATCTTTTAACTTTGGTAAGCATCTATTAGTTTGTTGAAAACCTGTTAGTTTTAATAAGAATCAATTGCTTTTAAGTCAGTGATAATTGTTTTTAAAATAATGGGAACCCTTTATTTTCAAGATGTGAATCCTTGTTTTCAACATTAATTATAAATATGAGTCTCCTATCTATAAACATTTTTTGTTGGTATAAATCCTTTATATTGTAAATTTTTAAAGTTATTTTTAAAAGCAATATTCTTTTCTTAAAGATTCAAATGTTGATATGTTTTTCTAGGAAGAATTTAATATAAATAAATAGTGTCTATGTCTTTGCACACTTCTTATTTCTCAACAAGTTCGCAAAAAAGGGTAGTTTTAGACACTAAACTTTATCCTAGCATTTAAGTTAGAATAGCCTTTGCATCTGAACAATAGACCTTCATTTGATTTTCAAATCTACCTAAAGCTTTGCCACTTTGGGCCTTTTAACCAAAATGCATTAATTTGTAATATTAGTGGTTGCTCTCCAATCCCATTACTAATGATGAACATAAATATGATGGTATTAGGCTATAAAGCTCTTTTACATGGATCATTATGATCTGTAGAATAAGAAATGAATTAAGACATGACATGCTAATAGCATAAAAAATAATTAAAACATAATACAATATAAAAAATATATGCTTTAATGACCAATGGTTTACGATGGCTCTAATGGGTGGTTTTGCTAGAACAGAAATAATGAAATCAACTACCTTGAAACTGAAAAAATTCAGAATCCAAGAAGGCAAAACTGAAAAGGTACAAACCTTATATGTCTCGAGGCCAAAGAACCTGAGGTCCAAAATTTCTCATTCATGTTGATTAAAAGGCAAGACAAAACCACAAAATTATCCAAAATTACCTAATTAACTCCAAAAATTATATGCAAGAAGTCAAACCAAACTTGATTTTTTTTAATTGGATACCATAATTAACCCTTAAACCATAATATTTAAAATGTCTTATATGAAAAAAAGAGTAGGTTTCAAAATCCCAAACTTAGCTTCTTTTGCATTTAGGGATAACTTTTAAGATAGGTATAGATACTTTGAACATATGAAAAATAATACAAAAACATCACAAAAAAAATATGAACACAACATAAACATACGAATATGTTAAGATATATATAAAATGAATTATTAACATGTAAAAATTTTATACATTCATAATATTTTGAATATGCGAAAAACTAATATTTTGAATATGCGAAAAACTAACACACACAAATACAAACGAATGAAAAATTCTATTCTTTCCTCCTCTTTTCCTCTTTTTTTTCTTTTCTTTTCAAAAGAAGTAAAAAAAAATTAAAAAAAAGCTCAAATGTGGCAAGCCAAGTGTGAGAAGCTAAAAAAAAAAAGGCAAAACTTTAGTTTGCCATTAGAAGAATTTATGGGCTAACCCACGATCTAACTTTTTTAATTTTTTTCCAAACCCGAATTGAATCTCGCTCAAAAACCTAAATTATTATACAATAAAATTATTTTTATACTAAGATTTATATATTTTTATAATTCATTTATTATTAAATAGTAATTCAGGTAACTCTTAACTAAAACTTAACCTGACTAGACCAAATTTATCAGACCGAGATATGAATAGGTATGCTTGCCATGTGGCAAGCCAACAGGAGCAATTCGTTAAATTAGCCATGGAATAACTTTTAATATGAAATGTTGTATAGATATAAATGCTCCTAATTCAAACACTTTTCATGTTCTATTTGTTATATTCCCTCATCACCTAGTCACTAAGTGTGATCTGCTTAGGGAGATAAGCATTAAAAAATGGTTTGATAACTTCAATCTCTACACTACTAGGTAAGTTTGATTGCCATTAAATCTCAACTCGTCTAGAATCCCAAATCAAGTAGAACTCCTATTAAGGCCTATATAAAAGGTGACATCAACGCTTCTGAGTACGAGCTATTAGAATTGCTTTGTTTTCTCTTTGCTCTTCACCTATAACCTTTCTATTGACTCAAGCATCGGAATATTCCCTCAGAGTTCAATTTCGGGCCTCTCTTATCTTTACTGTTTTGCAGGCTTTCTCGTAGCCTCTCGATTATTGCATCAATGCTAATGAAAGATCGTTATGTGTTAATAAACGAAGCATGGTTATTCAAATCCATCACATTTCCAGAGAAAATAATTGTTCTGCAGATTGGCTTCCCAGGTGAACTCATGAGGCTATTTTTGGTGCTATCAACTGTTATTTCCTTTGCTTTTTGTAGATGAACTTATTCAAAAGTTAAGTTATTCATTTGGTTCAATTTGTATGATTAAATTTTAAATAAAGTTCTTGTAAGCTTAAGTCTATTCAACCTAAATTATTATATAATAATAAAAATAGTATTTTATTTAAATTTAACTATAAAAATATAAA
>JBBYHO010018496.1:0-10692 GCA_038382025.1 Adansonia gregorii
AAGCTAAGAATTAACATTTTAGAGAAAGCTAATTTTGATTTGAAAAGAAAGATTGAAAGCTTGGAACAAGGAAACAAAATCATTTTTGACAAATCTTTTCAAGTTTATATGACCAAGTGCTCACATTACAATTTTTATTATCATAATTTACAAACTTGTCCTATCAAGAAATGGACACAATTTAAAGTTAGGCAAGTATAGGTCCCTACAGGAACAAGAAGCTTTAAGACTAACATTCAAGGACCCAAATTTGTTTGGGTACCAAAAACCTAGTGAAAGCCTTTTATGGTGTGTTAGAGCAATAAGGAGCAATGCAATACAAATGGATGCTTTAGACATATAAAGAAGTGTGAGGGTAACCTCTAAGCTTTAAAATTTTAATATGTGCATTGGTTTCTCATATTGTGTTTATTAATGCTTTATTGAATAAAAAGATTGCTTTTAATTGATTTGATTAAAATTCATATTTTTAATTAGTTTTATGAAAATTCATGTTTTACATCTTGAGCAATTATGAGGTTAGATGTGCATGCATTTGATGATTTAGTGCTTGATGATAATATATTAAATCAATTTGTGAAATGTTATTATGAAGCGTAATTTAAGACCGATTTATACATAAAAGGTTGATTTGGATAAACTTCATGCCATATGTTATTAAAAAGCTCTATTGCATGACAAAATTATATGCATATCTTTAGGGGGAGCATATAGAGCTTACTAAGAAGATATGATGCCATAAATATGCATTAGCAAGATCTTAAGTCTCTATAATGCCTTATATTCAATTATGGTTGTATGAGACTTAGAATGTTTGATCGTATTATAGTTAATGACTTATGGCTCAAACAAATTTGGTAAACATTGAAAATACTTTTTAAACTTGTGCATATGTGGTTTGAATGAAAATCTTTTAGTTGCATATTACCTTACCTATGTGACCAAATATGCTAATTCATTCAAACTTGATTTTAAAAGTTATTCTAATCCGAACTTTGATTATTCATATGAGTTTTAAATGCTTAAATTCAAAAGAGTGCACTAGAATATAAAATGATGGGTTTTGCAATGCCAAATTGCATTTTTTTTAAGAATTTTTCGAAACACCTAAAGCATGTACTGATACTTAGAGTTTTATATTGATACAAAGAACAAAAACTCTGCATGTATCGATACAATGAACTTTTTATCGACATATCACTATGTGTATTGATATAAAAGGTCCTTGCATTAATACATGCAATGAATTTTGGCTAATTTTATTTTATTTTTTGCTTTTAAATGCAAAATTAGTCTCTTTAATGAGTTGTCATGATTTCTAAACCTTGATAAACATTGTTTCCTAACTCATCACATGCTTAAACATCATATTTGATTTATTGATGAGTGTTTCACAAATCAAACATATTAAGTGCTCATATTGCCTCATAATGCTAAAAAATACACATTTTTCTATACATCATTATTTTTTTTTGCAATAATTGTTAGCATATATGCTTAATGTTCATCATTCATTAATAGTTGGTATCATTTATTTTAAATGTCATTAAGCTCATTGAACATCCTTTATTCCTAACAAAACCTAAGCTTGTTGAATATTCTTTTATAATTAAAATCTTGGTACCTCTAATGCTCATCTTTTGCCAAGACTATTTTTAAGTTTTGGAAGGTTCATAGAGATAAATCCATCCTTGAAATACGAATACTTGCATAGCAAAATGAAGCAAATTAAGCATACAACCTCTTCAAATCAAACCAAAACCATTAAGGAATGCTCATACACTAGAAATAATGATCCTCCAAGTTACAATGAGCATATCATCAAAGTTTGATAAGGTTGAGATAATCATCAAACAAATGCTTTTAAATTCTTATTCCTTAGCATTAAGTTTGGTGACATACATAAGTCAATTATATATAATTAGTATTCTAGTATGCAATGTATGCTTAAAATGTTTGCTTTGAATGAATCTTTGAACATGTCTAAGTGCATAATTCTCATATTTAAGCATGTTCTTTGGTTAATGTTTGCTAAAATGATTTTATTGACATATTATAAATGAGCAAATGATTTTCTAAGCTATGTAAGTTTGTTACATTTTTCTTGAAAATTTTTTTACCTTTCATATGGCATCTATTGTAGTGTGCATGTGTACTAAAAATTCAAAAATTTATATCTATTATGCACCTAAACACCAATTGGATTAATAATTCTTAAAATCCTTTAATAATTGGTATGTTCTATCTCTTAAATATACTTAAATGATTACAAGAGAATATAAAAATTCGATGAACTACACATTAGGACTTAATTGCATATATTTTCTCAATAATTGGTAGACATGTTCATAAATGTTTCATACTTAATATACCTTCTAGAATTCTTGTTGAAATTAGACCCTTAGCTTTGAATTATTCTACTTTCACCTTTTTTATATTCCAAAAAGGGGGAGAATTTGAGGGGTTAATTTGCATGCTTGGGTTAATATGCTTGCTTGTACTTCATTTATATATATATATATATGCTTATGCTAGCAAATAAGAAGATTTCACATGTGCTTACATTATTTATATTATTGAAATCTATAATATTGTTTGTTAGTATTCTTGAAGCCAAATATGAACAAAAGTGCCATTGCCAAGTGTTTTAAAACCTTATTATAAAATTTCGAAAAGTCCAATTCGTAATACTTTTAAGAAAGGGGAGTTTTATTGAAAGTCTTTAAATGACAAAGGGGGAGTTTTACAAGCAAATTCACCTTAAGTTTTGTCATATCAAAAAGGAGGAGATTATTAGCTATATCAGCTTTGAATTAATCTTAGTTTTTATATTACTAAAATTTAAGCTTTTCAAGATTAGTATTTTTCCATGAAATATTTTATAAACACTTTGAAAAATACTAGAATGTGTTTTAACCTCTTCAAGCACTCAAAATACTTAGTACATAATTTTATATAAAACATTTTTTAGATAAGTTTTACAGTATTTTAACCTTTTTAAGCACTCAAAAATATGTTTTTAATACATATTTTTATATAAAACATTTTTTAGATAAGTTTTACATATTTTAAAGTCATGAAAAGCCTCTTACAATTGATTTTCAGATGAATGTATCGATACACTATGTGTATGTATCGATACAATGCTTCGCAGTATCTAAATAACCTTAAAATGCAGAAATCACTATTAGTGTATCGAGACAGAGGATTCTATATCGATACAGGACTATTCATGTATCGAGACAGATCATTCTGTATCGATACAGGATTGTTTAATAGTCATATTTTGGACTGTTAAACACAATTTATTGATACCCACATAATTGTATCAATACAGAGGCACAGGGAACAAAGGGAAATGACATTTTGAAGGCTTCAACGGGTATTTTCCTTCACCAAAATGTTCCCAACGACTAAAATCATGTTCAAGGCTATAAATAAGTCACTCCAACACCTTCAACAAGAAGAAGAACCAAGAGATTATGCTTAGAGTCATATCTTTCATTTTCTCCATCATTTTTGCTATGTAGTTTATCTTTGTATAGGATTAATTCTTCCTATTTTTGTATTCTTCATTTTGTATCTTTAGATAAATACTTTCTTTGATCCAAAATTCTTGTAAACACCTAGCCTTTAGATGTTTTATTTATTTACACTCAAATCCTTATAAAAAGAGGAGGTTACTACTTAGCCATTGAAAAGTAGAGAAGGTTTCTACTTAGCCTTCAAAAGTAGTCAGAGAGGGTTCTATATTAGCCACAAAAGATAGGGGGTAAAGGTTTCTATCTTAGCCTTAAAAGAGAGGGAATGTAAAGGTTATACCTTATTCTTGAAAGGTAAACAATTAAAGTTAGTGAATTGTGGAAATCCGAGGCAAGTAAGGCCAAGATAGAGGACGTAGGCAATTAAGGCTGAAAAGATAGAGGACGTAGGCAATTAAGGCTGAACCTCTATAAATCATTGAGTTTGCTTTTTCTTTCCCTTTTCTTTAATTATTGATTTTTATTCATTAACTTGCACTCCAAAGATTATTGTTTAAATTTCTTAAGTTTATTTATCAAAGTTTTAATTTACCAAAATTTTAAGAAATCAATTCACCCCCTTTTGATTTCATTCACCACTAAAAGGTCTAACAACTAAGGAAATTATGTTTGAGACCTTTGACAAATAGAACATTTTTAATGTTGGATAAAGAGTTGTTACCTATGGTTCCAATACCTTTAATTTGTCCTTTTAAGTTATCACCAAAAGTAACACTTCTCCATCTTTAGGCATTAGCTCCATGAATTGATTTTTGTCACTAATCATGTGTTTTAAGCATCCACTATCAAGGTACCAAGAATTCTCCCTTATTGAATTTGCCTTGAAGTAATGTTCTTCCTCTTACAACCATAAAGTCATGTTCTCTTTTTAGGTACCTAAATTTTTTTGAGTCCTTGAGTACTAGTGTTCACAATTCATGTGCCATGTGGAATCCATTTTATTTTGGAAGCCTCATCTTAAGATGTGCGAACACCCTTAGGGACCCATACCCTCTTAATAAGCTTGCCTCTATAAGTAATAGTCTTTAAAGAACACGTGTGAAATGTATGACCAAGTTAATGGCAATGAGTACATATGCTAGATGCATCAAATGATTTGTTTTGTGTCACAAAGAAATTCTTGAAGTAAGTTTCTTTTCCAATTCTATTATAGCCCAAACCATCTTTATCAAAGAATGCTCTTTTTGTTTCTAGCATATTATTCAATTTTTTGTTTTGCCATATAAAACCTTGTAAATGAGTTATGCAAGTTTGTGTGTTTTTTAGTTAGATCATCAATATTGACTTGTAACTCATCTGCTTTCTACTTGAGATCATCATTTGTCAAACTTAATGTTTCATTTCTTTCTTAAGTTTAGAAATCATTTTCTTATATTTTAAATTCATGGTTTCAAATTTTAATGCTAATTCATCAAATGAGTAAGAATTAGCATTAGAAGATACCTTAGGCTCATCATGAGCCTTAAGACATAGGTTGGCCACCTCCTTATCGTCATTATCATATATGTCACTACATCTCCATGTGGCCGCTATAGCCTTCTTCTTTTGCTTCCTCAGGTTTGATTTCTTGCACTCATAGCAAATGTTGTTCATTCTCTTTCTTGCTTGAGTCTCCCTTCATCATTTCTTTTCTAGGAGGTCTTCTTGCTTTGCTGATTCTCATAAATTTGTTGAATCTTTTTGCAAACATGGCCATTTCTTCATCTTTCTCAATGTTCTCCCCCTCCTCCTCATTATCATCATCACTAAGAGTGGTTGTTTTAAATGTAACACTTGCCTTCTTTTATGGCTCTTGTCCATGTTTAATCTTTATCTCATAGGTTAAAAGAGAACCTATGAGTTCATCCAAAGAAAGTGTGTTAAGATCTTTGGATTTTTCCATTACTGTCACTTTTACTTCCTAAGAATTAGAAAGACCATTGAATAGCTTTCTCACCATCTTTTTATTTGGATAGGTCTTTCCAAGTGCCTTCAACCCATTGATAATATCCATAAACCTATCTGACATTTTTTTCATAGTTTCATCTGCTTTCATCTTGAACAATTCATAGGCAAGTGTAAGCATGCTTATTTTGGATTCTTTGACTTGATTTGTTCCTTCATTTGTGGTTGCTAACCTATCCTACACTTGCTTGGCATTGTCATATAGTGAGATTCTATTGTACTCACTTGGACCAAGAGCATAAAATAGTTTGTGCATAGCCTTGGCATGTAATTATGCCATTTTGGTGTCTTGTTCATCCCATTCTTCTTCTTCCTTTGGCATAATAGAATCTGCAACTCTCTGTTTAAAGATGAGTGGTCCATTGACAATGATCTTCCATACTTTATAGTCATTTGCTTGGACAAAGAGCCTCATCCTTGTCTTCCAATATAAGTAGTTGTCACCATTGAAGGGTGGAGGTCTCGTGATGGAATGTCCTTCAAGTCCTATAGTATTTATGTTTGTCTCAAATACCATGAGACAAACTTTATCTTAGCTTTTTAAATCTTGTGAGCTTATTGAGGCTTTAAGCATCATGTTTGTATTCTCCATTTTTAAGCTATCAAGGATCTTTTCTCAAGGTTGTGAGACCTACAATAGACACTAAAGCTCTGATACTAATTCTTAGCTCAAAGAAAAGATTGAACCAAGAGGCGAGTGAATTAGTTCTTCAAAAATTTGATAAATTTGAAGCAAATTGAAAATAAAAGAAGTTTAAGGTAAGAAAAATAAATAATCAATGTATAGAGGTTTGGTCTTTTAATTTGGCACCTATATCCTCCCTTCTTACTACTTTCTTACCAAGGTGATTCCCATAATTCACTAATCAAATTGTTTACCTTTAAGGCTAAGGTATAACCTTACATCACTATCTTTTAAGGCTTAGATAAAACATTTCAATCCCTTTGAGAATTCTACCCTAAATTCTTAGACATCTTCACTCAATTTCACACAATCCTTTTTGTGATATGAATGAAGTGTTTTACAAACAAATTGAACATCTAGTATGTGGATGTTTGCTGAAATTTAAGTACAAAGTGAATGAGATACAAATAGACTTGAAAAGTTTAAATTTGATACAACTAAAAATAAAGAATTTGAAGACTTTTAAGCTTTTGTTGTTCAATGCTTGAATGATTTTTTTATCTCTAATTCTTCAACTATTAGGAACCTCTATTTATAGCCTAAAATTGATTTATAGACATTGGGCATTTAATGTAGTGGTTGAAAAGCGATTGTAGCCTTCATAAATGCTTGTTTCCATTCAGACCCATGCTATAGTATCGATACAATAACAATAGTATCGATACAAGAATAAAGAAAATGACCATTATAGCTTGTTGTATCGATACAGGGGAATGAGTATCAATACCAACTAAGTTGTATTGATACAGACACAATTACATTGATACATTTAAGGGTTTCAACGAAACTTTGGCTACTATCAAGCATTATATCAATACATATGGGGTGAGTATCGATACTCACTACAATGTATCGATACATGCTTAGAATATCAATATAAATGAGGGCTTTAAGCATAGTGTTGATGCATTTGTTCATAGTGTCGATACATTTGTTCATAGTGTCGATACATACCATCAAAATCCTTTGTAAAATGATTTTCTTGACTTGATATTAACTCAAACATATCTCAACAATATTCTAAGTATAAATATCCATTTTGGAACATATATTTTTTAGGAAATACAAACTTAGTACCTTTCAAAATGTTTTTCAATTTTAACATAAATACTACATTAAGTATAAATTAATTTAGCTTAAACTATTTGCTATATCAAAACTGAATTCAAAGTTAACATAAATTTGACATTCATGGCAATAAACATAGTGAACATGTTTAGACAAAACAAATATGACATTTAGATATGAAAATAATGACAAAAATACAAAAAAAAATGAACAAGATGGTGCATAAAAATTTTAGCTTCGCATATGACATCAAGAATCATGCCATTAGAAATGATATGAACATGTTTAAATAATGACAAGCTTGCTGGAATTTTCAAGATAGCATTAAAAGATGATTTTAAGACAAACCAAGTAGATAAACATAGCGAAACATGGTAAAAGATTTAACACAGCACCAAAAGTCCTAAGTCTACCACAGCTAAAGCCACAAAATGCATACGCGTCCTAAGAATAGGGTCATGGTCACATGGATATGGCTCACTAAAATAATGATAATAAAGGAAAATAAAATAGAGAAAGATGAAAGTTATACCAAGAAGCTTTAATCCTTGCTTTTAACTTTGAGCAAAAATCTAATCAACATTAGCCTTATTTTCTTCCCTCTCTTTGCTATGGATTAGCACGAAGGGAATGTAAAAAAAGAGTTTGATGGTTGTGATATTAAAAGAAGGGAGATTGGAAAAGATAAATAAGGGAGATGAAAGGTTTTTGAAGGGTTCAAAAAGGGAGCTATGGGAATAGTATTATTCTAAGTTTGTAAGGGACTATGTGAGGTATCAAGGAATGTAAAAAAGTGAGTAGAATCCTGCTTTTGCTGAGTACATAATGTATGTTATATAGGATTTAATTTCAGTCATCCAAAAACCTAGCAAAGAAGGTGCACTTAGGATATTTATGATGTATATGTGATAAGTCATTGTATCATAAGATGAATTTACAACATTTGATTAGTTAATCTCAATTCTTGCAACCAAAAAAAGTCATGCATGAGCTAATCAAATGAGTAGTCTTATCTTTACCCTTCATTAATCCACATTATAACATGAAATATCATAAAAACAAGCTTAATAGACCATTCAAAATGTTATAACCTAATGCTTAAGGGCTGAAAGTTAAACCCACGTGATTTTAAGGAAGTTATGTATGAGATGGATGATTTTTGAAGCCAAAATCATGACTAAATTTGAGTTTTAATGTACCGGTGCAAAGGGTAAAAAATGCCATAAATTGAGCTAAAAACACATGGAGTATCAATACATTGAAGAATGTATTGATACGTAGAGAATTTTAGTTTGCATCGATACATTCAGGCCTGCATCAATACGTTCATTAATGTATCGATATATTTGGCCAAAAATCATGATTTTGACTACGACATAACCCGTATCATTACAAATGCAAATGTATCGATACATGGCCTCTTACATCAATACTATTAATGGATTTTTGGACTTTGATCATGCGGAGGCCTTGTATCTATACCTAAGGGTAATGTGTCGATACATACATGAAAAAATGTGAATTTTACGCACCTTTGGCTCTCCGAACACCTCACCTTAGTTGGGAATGATGGATGACTAATCGTGCTTGTCTGGATGACTGCAATGTTGCCTTGAACAATGACCTTTGATGCCTTGGACGTTGGCCTAAACAAAATGAGGATGTCTAAAGATCATGAACATCTAAGAAAAATGTATAGAGTCTGAACAGCCAAGGTATCAATGCCCCAAGATAGGGAATACTCTTGATAGGTTTTGCATGATACATTCTATTTGGCTCCTTACTTTTACCTTGGTTTAGGATGATTCTTACTAATTCTAATCATAGTCAAATGACTTTGGCGATGGCTATCATTCTTGAAAAATGCTTTGGAGGCTCAGACAAAAATAGATGTCTATGATATTAATAAAATTTAATTACCTCTTGTTACGCAATTGAAGATATATTATTCTCTTGCAATCTTAACAATGATGATGAAGCTAAGATTTTCAAATCAATAAGATATAGCTTTCTTAGTTAAAATGAAAAAATATGAAGGAAAACTCTCATTGAAGGCTTTGAAAAGAGAATGAAAAATGAAGGAATAATTTAACATTAGAGAAATGGAGAAAAACTTTTGTTTACATGGACTCTTCCTCGGGGAGATGCCTTGTCTCTACAAATTCATAAAGGATTCTTTCTTATAGATGTATGCATGCTGGAAGAGTCACTTCTTCACTTATTAAATCTCTACTCCAAAGCACAAATCTCTGCTTCGAGTTGTTAAGACACAGGCAATTGCTGATGGAATCTTTATACTTATTCAATATGATGCCAATTAATCAAGTCAAGAATCTTTTCACTTGCTTAGGCGCATGTACTAGCTGAGAATCTTACTGAATGTGGCCAATAATGAAACAAACTCGTGCACCAAGTTAATCCTTTTTTTTTTCTATTTTATCCTTCCTAAAACTGCCTCCCATGATAGATTTTTTGTCTTCTTATGTTATTCTTTTTAAAATGTTTTAAAGCTACCCTCCATGAAGGTTGTTTCTTATGTTTTTATAGTTTTCTTTTAAAAAAAATTATGTATGAAAGCTATAGTGGTTTCTAGACTTCTAATGAAAAAATGTAGAAAAACAGGCCCCCACCAAGTGACTTCCCATCCATCCCAAAATAAGCATTTATTAGTACATAAAAAAAGAAGGGGTAACTCGGTATAAAAAAGTAATGGTAGCTTCTGTAAATTATTCTTAATTTTAAAATGTTTTCTCTTTTTTCTTTCAATTTGAAAGCTGATTTTTTTTCCCATTTTAGGGGGAGATTTTCAGTTTCGATTTTTTCTTTCTTTTTACCAACTTTTTCTTTTATGGCTCCCTCTAACAAGTCCTTCCTCGTCAGAGGTGAGAATTCCCTTTTCTGGGAAAGCCAACCAAAGCGAGAAAGGTAGAGGCTGGATACCAAATCTTCCGTGAAGTCAAAGGAAGAAGCGGGACCAATGACGGTTCAACCGATGGCTTCCCAGTGAGCTTAATACCCGCAAAGCCAACATTTCAAGTAGGCTTGAACTTTGTAATAAGAGGGAAGGTGGCCAGTGAGTGTGTCAGAGAATTCATCATCCGCACTGAAAGAGCACTTACATCGACTGCTCTACCACGAATCAGAAACCTCTTAGCAAACTCACATGGACCCAAAGCAAAGAAGAAATGATCGACTTTAAAAATGCCTTTTAAATGGTTTATTTTTTGAAACTCCATGTTAGAACCACATAACGTCACGTGACACTAATATTAATTTATATTTCTTTTTTAAACATGTTTTTAGCTAGAAATGGGTACACCTATTATGAAGATGAAATAAAAAACGGAATTGAAAAAAATAATGTTAAAAGTGATTTAAAAGGGAAAAAAGGGTTAAAGATGATAGTTTATGATAGGTAGTTTATTAAATAAAATGGGTAATTTTTAGATATAT
>JBBYHO010018507.1:0-12589 GCA_038382025.1 Adansonia gregorii
CTTAGATATGTGATGAATCTCACCTGATTTTAGAGATTTTAATTTTCAAAAATTTCAAAAACCTGATTTTATCAATATGAAATAATAAATTATTTGCATAAAGTATTATTTTGGGAATTAAAATTAAATGCCATTTGTTAAACCCAAAGAAAAATCAAAATTCAAGTTGACATGTAATTAATAAGGTACAAATTTTCATGCATCATTAGAGGGTTAATCCTTGTGATTGTAACTGATTCCTGGACCCTTCTATATGATCTTCGATATGATCGTGGACCTCAAAGTTGATATTCTAGGGTTTCGTAACCTTTGAAATACAAACTTAGATAGGTGATGAATCTCACCTAGCCTAAATAGATTAATGGCAACTCTAAATAAATAGTTGTTTTGTAATGACTATTTAGGGTTAAATCAAATGAGTGATTTATTTCGATCACCTAGTTCCTAAAGATGAAAAAAATATTAATAATGATATAGCCCATAGGAATAAGAGAGTATAAAATAATGATATATCAACAAATATTAGAACGAGGGCCTTTTAAGTCGCGCTTGTTTAGGATTCATATTCATGCCACATTGCAACAATTGGTTTTTCCTTTTAACTCCAAGTTAAGTCATATGTGGACAATTTCTAATATAGTTAAGTTAAAAAGTTAAATATCGGTTAGCTAACAATTCCTCTAAGTTTCAAAATTTTTATGGGAACTTCAAATATTGTTGGAAGATTACTTATAGGAAATTTGGCTAAAACCCTAAGATGCTATTCATATTAGTGTTATTGAGCATGAAATAAAACAAAAAATTAAAAATCGAGCAATGCTATAGCCTTTTCATAATTAAAAGAAAGTGTAAATCACTAAATCTATAGTAGAAAATTGTAACATGTGAATTCAAAAAGTTGTACCATTGAAAACTAGAACTGTAATTAAAGTAGAAGATCAAACTCAAAAACAAATTGGAACTTGTTAATAATGAGGATAGGTAACAGAATGGAAATTGAAAGTTATTTGAATCAAAGTAGTCAATACTGTATCGGTGGGTGTACTATTTTTGTTCTAATATTGGTATATATCAGTATGCTTAGCTTACCATTTTGGATTTACTGATATCTTTTCAAATACTCTTTTAATATATATTTTTATTTATAGCATATTTTCAAGTCTATTAACAAGAGATACATTATATAGACATGCAAATATACCTCTATTATATATGTATGTATATTCAAATATCAATTTTAAAATCATAAATATTTAATATTCAAAATTTTTAAATATCAAAAAATAAATATAAAAATATTTAAAATTATAGTAAATGATTATTACATAGGATAAATAGCCTAATTTAATAGACATAATTTATTTTTAGATGTAATTACAAAAAATGATAAAGACAAAAAATTAAATAAGTGAAATTTTTTAAAAAAATTGAAAAATCAAAATCTCATACAATCGATAAAGGCTGGAACTTGCTAATACTAATGACTATTGGTTGATGGAGACTAGCATTAGCCAGTACATACTGATAAGGCTGATGAATGGTGCAAACTAGTACAAAAATTGAAACAATATGCTATTGGTTCCATTTTGTTTTACATTAAAATTAGTACTGTATCGACTACTATAATTTGAGCACGAGATTAGATTTCCATAATCTAAGAAATAAAAAGGATTATAACTTGGCAGAAACTAAAATTGTAGAAAATAAATGGGGAAAGTTCTAAATCTGATGTCCGCTAATGTCATGTTCCCTTTACCGGATGAGGGTATGTTTTTGCCTAAATGTACTCTAATCCAAAACAATATAGTATTAGTACTATTTGGATATTTGAATAATTTAAATACATAATTCAAATCCAAGCTAAACTGAGAATCTAAATCAGAGAAGAATTATTTGCTCTGGTAATGCAATGGTTATTTTGAGCAAGGCATCAAAGACTTTTTTAATTAATGCAATCGATGAGTTGAGAACTTCAGTAATGTCCATGAGACTAGTCTATGCACTCCAAAATTTATTTCAAGCATTTGGATCAAAACAGAGATTCATGTACTATTTGGATCTAATTCAAAGGGCTAAGAACTAAACCTACATGCTTCTACCTAAGAGCATCATAGGATCCTTTGTATGGCATACTTTTATCAAGCATTATTAATAAAAATAACTAAGCATTTTGCATTCCATCTTTTGTGTCCATCCTTTTTTTTTGAATCCTTAGACTTTCTTTTTTCTCTTTGTTTTCTGCTTATAGTGTTTTTCTTTATATTATCAAGCACTTAAATGAAAATGACATGCATATTCATGCTAAGACTTCAAAAATCGATTTTAAGTAAACCAATCTACACAGATGAAGTCGAATCTAAGAGGGACTTTGAGGAAAGCATGTTACCTAATTTGTCAAGATTAGTTAAATAGAAAGAGAAACAAATCTTGCCTTTTGAAGAGCTTACTAAAACTATGAACCTTGGGAATCAAAAAGAGGTGAAAATAGAAACCTTTATAAATCCATCAACTCAAACTGAATCGATAACCTTCTGCAAGAATACAGGGATGTATTCGCCTAGTCCTCCCAAGACATGCTTGGGCTAAACAAGAATATAGTGATTCACTAACTGCCTTTAAAACCCAAGTACAAACTAATTCTAGACACCTTATTTTGTCCGGGCTAATTTGTAACAATCTAGAGCATGGACGTGAGAGGGGACGATGATCACCCTATGAAAAAGTATTTTGAAGATGTCAAGAAAGCCTAGGGATCATATCAAAGGTCAATGCAAAGATGTGGCATCAAATGATGTAGTTCAAGGTATCCTAGGACAAAAGATATGAGAAATTCATAATTTTACTTAAATGTATTGACACATGGTTCTCATGTATCGATACAATGCTCCAACATGCCAAAAATTTGAAATGTCCCCATTCATATCGATACAACATGTAGATGTATTGATACATAAATCTCTGTATCGATATAGGACCTTATGTATCGATACTAGGCCATGCTGAGACCAAAACATGTATTCTGTAAAGAAATGTATCGATACATATCAACATGCATCAATACAGTGGTTTATAGTATTGATAAAATGGTTCATAGTATCGATACCACCAAGGTTTTTGGACCAAATGTATTAATACATTATGTATTGCATCGATACATGCAGGCCATTTTCATGGTCTGGGCATTTTTGACTCATCCACCATTGATCCAAAACTTAATTTTAACTTATTTCTTTGCATCAAGAAAGATCAAAACGCATATCGAATTATGAATTTGGACTTTTGAATTGATCAAAACATTTTTTGAAGTCTAAATTGGATCAACAAGGTCAATATTACATGATCGCCTTACTCCCTAATTTGTTGGCCAATATCACTATCAGCCACCCTATTTGCTAGAAAATCATTTCAGCATTTAAACCAGCCACCTTATGCCTATCACATTGGCAGCAAGTTGCTCTCTATAGCCACCCAATTGCCACCATGCTGACATCACCTTGTCCCCCTTAAGAAATGGCCAAAAACACCTCCAATTTGGCTCTAAAATGCTGATATAAAGGGACCACTTCTATCTCAGCTAAAAAAAGGTTAGATTCTAGCTTGTTTCAGCTTCCAAAAACAAATTCACACATCAAAAAAATCAAATCCCGTAGCTCTTCAGCCACCAGTTAAAAACAGCCCTAAAACACTTGCTCTCAATCTCTACATATTCCTTAAACATTTGTGCCTTTTTCTTGAGTTAAAACTTTGAGTGGTATGATCAAGGGCTGTTTCATCATCCCAAACTACTTTGGGGCTGAGCAAATAAGCCTGTGCAAATAAGAGATATCCCTTACTTTGCTTTGTCCCCTACAAGTAGCATAACTATTGCAAATTGAAAAATCACTTTAAAATTCTAAACGATTTTTCATGAATTTTTAGATATTTATCTATCAAAGCATGTCAAATTATCTTTAAAATGAGTTCTTATTCACCCCCAGATCATTCCGGATAAGAAAGCTATGATTTTTCAAGTTTAAACTATCTAGAACCTCTAAAATCTAAACATGTATTTTTGTTGGGTAGTTCAGGCCCACTAGATGATGTTTCCAAAATTTTCAAACATTTTTCTTAAAAGGTTCATGACATTCCCTTTTCAGAAAGGTATTGTTTACAATTTTTTGATACCAAATGAGTCCAAGGTGATTCTTCAAATTTTGACAAATTTTGTCCCTTATATGCTCTGCTAGTAGCACTATCAATCCAAACTTGAAAATTTATTCTCCTAGAAAGTGACTTTTTGGGGCAGTGGGAATATTTTTAGGATGACCCTCATCGAGTTACCTTTCTAACGGTGACTTGTTACACCTTCTAAGTCTTTCAAACCAATTTAGAATAAATTTGGGAAGCAAGATAACGCGATTCTATCCCCTATTTTTGGTTTTGGTCAAAATTGAGTTGTTTTCCCAAATTTCGTCTCGAGACATTTGAATATCTCTATGTCAACCTGATTAGACTCGAGAATATGCTTTGACCTCCCATATGCTCGTATCAAGGTATAAACACATTTTACATCTTTCCCATCCTCATTCATAATAATTTTTTTTGCCAAAAGTTGTTGAAAAGCTCATACATTCCCTAAATCATAAGGTTTTGCTAACTTAAGTTTTCTAACTCGACTTTTCTAAAGAGTGTCAAACGTATCACTTTTGGGGATACTCTAACCCCATCTTTCTGAGAAGATACTCCAACCTTAATTTTTAAAATTATCAAGATAAAAAAAACCTTCTTTTGTCAAAATGATTTATCATCCACAGGGATACTTCAACCCTGACCTTTCAAGGGAATACTCCAACCTCGCTTTTCAAAATTGTCAAGATTAAAAGAAATCTCCTTTGTCATAATTATTTGTTATCCTCGGGGATACCCCAACCCTACCTTTCCAAAGGGATACTTTAACCCTATTTTCAACTAAAATTAATTTTTTCTCATTCTCAGACTTCTGTGAATATGTCAAACAAATCTTGTTCACTTAAGAAACTTAGATGCGCCTCAAAAATTATTGATTCAGTTATTCCCAGATAATTGATGCCAATAGTGAGACAAATTCCAATAGTCCACCTATTTTCTTTATCATTGCATTGAATGATCCATGTTATGCTGCCTTACTAACATGATTTCTTTGTGGTGATTATTTGCATTAATGTTTTCAAAGCGTTTTAAATAAAATTAAAGGTAATATTTTGCGTGGGTATCTCTCCAGTGCCCAAAGTGGAACGTTCCATTTTCAAAGTAAAATCCAGAGGTTATTTTTATCAAAAATCTCTATATTACCCATTTCTCCAGGGCATATATGAGATTAAATCTTTTTCATCAAAACCTAGATTATTTCTACAAGATTCAAGCATTAAAAGGGGTTATATCGAAATAATGATGAGTTAAGATCGAAAGAATTGAAACTAAGATAAGACATAACTAGTAAGGTATTGATTTTAGGGTATCGCGAAGAGGGCCGTACCTTATTACGCATAACCAACTCCCATACCTAATCGGCGAATCTTTGTATTATGTAGACCACGTGATCGATGTTTTGAGTTTTGTTACTTAAAACGTAGGTTTCAATAGGCATCTGATCATGCCTAGCCCATAATGGTCAATGGCGACTCCAAGCGTTGGCCATTTTGTGATGGTCATCTGAGACCAATAAGATGAGCGATTAATCTTGTGATCCCTTTCACTGTACCACAAGTCAAGAATCCTTACATTCTTATTCTCATCACATCGCGAAAGAAAAGTCTCGATCAAGAAGACATTTTCTAAGTTAGGAAAATATTTTACGTTGTATGCACTCATAGATCCATGAGGATCCACCCTGGGCTACATTACGACAGCTTGTTGACTCCACTGGGATAGCATGGAGAGTTAAGCTAATAACTAGCTGTGTCATGCTAGGTCCCTAGTTCTTTCGATTTTCGATCATTATTTAACCATGACCTTTTTTTTTGTTTTGTCAATTAATCCTTTGTTTGACATGATAGTTAGGATTGTCTTATTTTTAAATAATCATTAGTTAAATAAAAATGGTAATACGAAAGTAAACAAAAAGGTTTGATCGTTTCCCCATCACACACCGCACACTTGCATGTGCATTAGTGTCCTGCCAAACTGCATGGCATGGTTACAACCTAATCATTAGGAGGAAGTGAGCTATCTGGCTTCGTGAGTAAACCTCCATATAGGTATGGCAATAACCCTAGATGTAAATTACCTATGTCTCTCATGAGTAACCTTCCGTATTTGCATAGGGAAATGCATCCAATGGGTCAAACCTATTTTGCCAAACCTGTGATAGGTCTAGGATCGGGGTCCCTCGACTGTCCTTATCAGACGAAGGAGCAATTTAGATACCTATTTAAGCATCAACTTAAACCTCATATAGTGAGCCTTACGAGCTAAACCATGTCAAACCATACAGGAATGCTGCTAGAATACCTAGAGAATAGGGTCACTTGGGGAAACATTCCTAACCTTTGCTCTTAATCATCATAATATGTGGGTGACAATGAGTATACAATTGTCACCCGTATATGCATTTTTATCATTTATCAAGGCATGCCATCATGCCACCCGAACGATAGCTAACTTTTGTACAAATAAGTGACGATGAACAAAAACCATCATTCATAATGTCTTATACTGTAAGCCGTTATACTATCCAAGTCATGGCTTAACGCGCATCCGCACTAGTGGTGATAAATGGATATTACCACTAGTCAGTTATTTTTCCATCAAAATAAGATATTGCATCACCTCATGAAGGACAGATTGCATCCTGGCATGTTGACAAGCTGCCCATTTCTTGTCTCACCACCTTGGCTGATACATGTTATGAATATTTTTCTCTGATGTTCTCAAATTCGTTAAATTCTTACATTTGTCTCTTATCCATTTCACTAACTTGTTTTCCTTTGTTTATGTTTTGGTGCATGCATCATCTTATTATAAATATCATGATTGTCATCATTTTGAGACAATTGTTCTAGTTCAGTGTTCAGTAAGGGACTTTTTTTTGGCTCTATGAAAAATGTTATCACCGGAGCTTTTTCAGGATTTAATTGTCTCCAATACATATATACTTTCACCCTTTTTACACTTGCATCAATCATTCATTATCTTAACTCATCATTGCATCATAATCACTCATCAATAAATACATTTTCAAGTAGAAGTCTAATATGGGAATTGGGCTATAAAAGTGCAAGGGACTCCGGGGTCAATAAGGAAAACGGAACCTAAAATCCTACATTACTACAACACACGACATCGTAAACAAATCATGGAGAGCGATCATGAAGCGCGTATTGAGCGACTTGAGCTAATGGTTAAGGGATCACAAGACCATATACTCTATCAGCAATGCAAAATGCAAGCTCAAATCGTGAAACTTATGGAACTAATGACAGCCTTTGTGAAAGAAAAAGGGCAAGCCAGCACTGCTAAAACAAGGAATGATCCTCCCAATGTTGAAAGTCCCCCTACCAATAATCATGAATCCGCCTAAGGGGAAACTAGACAAGAGCAATGGCCCGCTCCTACACTTGCCACTCAGGCTCCACCAATCATCGACCTAAATCCCATTACAGTAGGCCAATTTATTTCTGGTACTCAAGGGGTGAACATAGGAGTGTCATCGATAGATCTGATAACCTTGGACCATAAGGAACTGGAGAAAATATAAGGTTAAAAGTCCACTATAACTACAGAAGAAGTGAACAAATTCCAGCTATTGGAAAAAAACCTCTAAGCTATCGAAGGGACTGATAAGTTCGGAGCTCTTGATGCTCAATCGCTGTCTTTGGTGTCTAACCTTGTCATTCCCTTAAAGTTTAAAGTCTCAGAGTTTGAAAAGTTTAATGGAACCACTGTTCCTTTTGTCCATATTTGAATGTACTTGTGAAAGATGGTCAGGTGTGAGAAAGATGAATAGCTCCTTATCCATTACTTTCAGGATAGCCTCACTGGGGCAACAGCTCAGTGATATATCAAGCTAGACAATGTCAAAATCCAATCATGGGTCAACTTGGCTAAGACCTTTCTAAATCAATACCAATATGTGTCAGATTAGGCACTAGATCGACTTTCCCTAATGAATTTTGAGAAGAGATCCACTGAAAGTTTTAGGCAATATGCCCAAAAGTGGAGAGAAGAAGCCGCCCTAGTCTAGCCTCCTTTTTCAGAAAAAGAGATGAAAGTCACTTTCATTCACACCTTACACGCTCCTTATTACGAAAAGCTCGTAAGAAATGCCACTAAAAAATTCGTAGACTTGGTTCTATATGGAGAAATGATTGATGCCGCCATTAAGAGTGGTAGAACGTCTGCTAAGGAAACAGTTAGATCAAGTAAGAAGCCCATTGCCACTAAGAAAAAAGAAGATGCGGCTAACGCCATAAATTATGCTAGTTCATTTCAGCCAAGACAGCATCAAGCACCCAACCCTCGCTACTCAAGAATGCCACATTCTTACCCCATCGCAATATCTCCACAACCAATCGATGCCATAACTTATAACCTATCACTTGCAATCCCATCAAACCCACCACAAGGCTACCTTCCATGAGTCCACCAAAATACCAATTGAACAACCAATAATGCACTCGGCAATTAAAGTGCAAGTTAACCCAGACAATGTTTTGATCCCATCCCCATGACTTATATGGAGCTCTACCAAACTTTGCTCCAAAATCACTTAGTAGCTCCAATCTATGTCCTAGAAAAAAAGTCGCCATACCTACCATGGTACAACCCTAATGCCCACTGTGAATACCATGCTAGGGCAACCGGGCATGACATTGAGAACTGCACGTATTTCAAATGAAATATGCAAAATCTAATCAACGCAAAAGTCTTGCAGTTCGAGACTAACCAGGGACCAAATGTTGCAGCTAATCCTTTGCCTAACCATACTGAGCCAACTGCAAACATGATTGACACGGAGCCATAAAATTTGTGTCCTCCCATTAACACCTAATTTTGATGACGGAGTCATGACGGAAGCCCTTGCACTTTTCCTGTCCCTTTCATGTAACGTCAAGAAATGACAACCTACTTGCCCTCGCAAATATCATTCCATATTGTGTGCCTACATCACTTTTCAATCTCTTTGTCTCAATTACTCTTTTAACTCCATTCTTATCCGAATCCTTAGATTATGTGTATGTCTTTTGTAATACCTATTTCTTCACCCTTTCAGTGGTCCTGATGACAGTGACATGGATGTGCTTGATGGGTCTTTGAAGATCGATTTCAAATGATCAATTTGCACTAGTGAAGTTGGTTCTGAAAAAGGTTCCAAGGAAAGCTCTATACCACTAAATCTCTTACAATTCAAGATCCAGCATCATAATTCTATCCTTATCAAAGATGAATGGGGCAGTTAAGGCGGCTAACAAAAACATAAACAATAGTTAAGAAAATGGCCGAGACTAATAAAGATTGGCATGATAAGCTACCCTTTGCACTTCATGCCTATTAAACCTCAGTTTGAACTTCCATGAGCGCTACCCCATTCTCCCTTGTCTATGGGGTGAAAGCTATATTGTCCATCAAAGTCAAAGATCTATTCTCTCATAGTCTTGATGGAAACCAAACTTGAAAAGGCTAAATAAGTTAAGAATAGCTACAACTAGCTCAATCTCACCAAGGAAAAATGCATGAAAGCCATCTGCCATTGTCAAATGCATCAAAGACACATGATTGGAGCCCACACTAAAAAGATGCACCCAGGACGATCTTACCCAGGCAAATTGGTATTAAAAAAGATCCTCCCAACTCACAAAGATACATGGGGCAAGTGGACCTTTAATTGAGAAGGATCATATGCCATGAAGCAAGCTTTCTCTAAAAGGGCCTTAATCTTATCAAAAATGGATGGCAATGTCTTGCCCAACCCAGTCAACTCAGATTCTATCAAGAAATATTACACGTAAAGGGCGAAAAGCTAAAAAAACATCTTTCATAAAAAAAAAACAACAATAAAACAAAAACAAAAGAAAAAATAACAAAAAAATAACAAAAAAAGGAAAAAAAAAGGGTCAAGATGAAAATCTAAAAAGGGCATCTGGGCAACCAACCCAACTACGGCTAAAAACCCTCAAGGACGACCTGAGAAGATCAATTTTGATAGGGCATGAACTGAGAGTACTTACAAAACAATGCATAGTAATCCTAGAGATCTTTCAAAGATTAGCTCATGTTAGGCATATTCATTGTTCGAGAAAGGTTCTGAAAGCACCTAAAGAACATCCATGTCATGATTGTCAGAGGCATCTTTCATCCAAAAGATCATCTTTCTTGCTACCCTATCAGTTGCTTGTCAAATAGTGTATTGAGTTATGTCTCTTTGTTGTCATGAATAAATATTGCCTTGTTTCTTTTAATCCCTGTACAATTCACATTGCACTTGTCATTTAGTTGAAAATGTTTAATAATTAACTAAAATATGCATCAGGACATCTTGATATTAAATCGAAAGGAAAAAAAGCACAAAAAATTCTGCTTACGCCTCGATCATCAAAATCATGCGCTTTTCGCATCCAAAAATCCATTCAGGATGACCATACACCAAACTGTTTCTTACTTTTACAAGCTACATCTCAAGAAAAACCATTTTAGGCAAACCAAAAACTGACCATGCATTCTATTAGAATCCTACTGAAACTGAAGACATCAACCTAATTAGGCAAACAGTCTCTAAATTGTTGACGATGCCCTCTATTTGTCAGGAAATTGATTGAGCCTTCCGAATCAGGAAATGCAACAATCAAAATTCTTAAGAATAGATTTTTGGTCATATCCCCAATGGATTCGAGATAACCTACAATCCATAGCGGGATAAGGAAAATTTTGGTCCATGGTTGCAACAAAGACAAATCACCATCCCTTTGAGAGTCTAAATGATGTACAAAGAGAACTATAGCTATCTTCTGTATTAGACTTCACATCATGCAGTCATGATAGCATTTCATATCATGCATTCATATTTCCATCATATATCATTTTTACAAAATCACTTCTAGCCAGGTTTGCTGACCCTCTAGGGAATTCCTGGTGAGAATTCTAAGCTTTCAAACCAAGTGTTATTCAGGTAAGGTCCTTTTCTTCTTATCACCTCATGTCAAAACCCTTTTTATTGTGCAGCTACTGTCAAATTGCTAGTGTCAAGAAATTGTTTTCGAGAAATTATCATAAAAAACTTTGTCGAGAACATTCGTCGGAAGCTTTGGCAAGAACTAGTGCCAAAACCCTTTTCAATAGGAAATTTTGTCATGAATTCTACTAAGAAGAGCTTGTATTAGAAGTTTTATCGAAAACTTAATCGTCACACGTTTTAAAGCCCACAAATCATGGCACCTTTTTAAAGCCTATAAGTTCTGGTACCTTTTAAACCCCACAAGTTAATGGCACCCTTTTAAAGCCCACAAGTCAGTGGCACCTTTTCAAAGCCCATAAGTCGTGGCATCTTTTTTAAAGCCCATAAGTGAGTGACACCTCTTCAGAGCCCACAAGTCATGGCAGCCTTTTAAAGCCCACAAGTCGTGGCACCTTTTAAAGCCCACAAGTTATAGCACCCTTTTTAAAGCCCACAAGTCAGTAGTACCCTTTTAAACCTCACAAGTTACTAGCACCTCTTCAACGCCCACAAGTCATGGCACCCTTTTTTAAAGCCCACAAGTCAGTGGTACCCTTTTAAAGCTCACAAGTTACTGGCACCTCTTCAAAGCCCACAAGTCATGGCACCCTTTTTAAAGCCCATAAGTTAGTGGCACCTCTTCAAAGCCCATAAGTCGTGGCACCTTTTAAAGCCCATAAGTGGTGGCACCCTTTTTAAAGCCCACAAGTCAGTGGCACCTTTTTAAAGCCCACAAGTTAGTGGCACTTTTTCAAAGCCCACAAGTCATGGCACCTTTTTAAAGCCCACAAGTCAGTGGTACCTTTTTAAAGTCCATAAGTCAGTGGCACCCCTTAAAAGCCCATAAGTCAGTGGCACCCTTTTAAAGCCCACAAGTCAGTGGTTCCCTTTTAAAGCCCATAAATCAGTGGCACCCCTTAAAAGCCCACAAGTCAGTGGTACCATTTTAAAGGCCATAAGTCAGTGACACCCTTTTTAAGCCCAAAGTCAATGGTACCCCTTAAAAGACCATAAGTCAGTGGCCCATAAATCAGTGGCACCCCTTAAAAGCCCATAAATCAATGGCACCCTTTTGACACCCCTTTTAACCCCACAAGTCAGTGACCCTTATCAAGCCTATAAGTTAGTGGCACCCAAAGTTAAAGACAACAAATTAATGGCACCCCTTTCAAAGCCCATACGAGCTAGTGGCACTTAGGTTTGAGTCAAAGCCCATACGAGCTGGCGGCACCCAAGTTAAAGCCCACATGAGCTGGTGGCACCTAGTTTGAGTTAAAGCTTGCATAAGCTAGCAGCACTTGAGTCAAAGCCTATACTGGCTGATGGCACCTAAGTTTAAGTCAAGCCCGCACAAGCTGGCAACACGTGAGTCAAAAACCACATGAGCTTGTGGCACCTAATCAAAGCCCTCACGAGCTGGTA
>JBBYHO010018568.1:0-12585 GCA_038382025.1 Adansonia gregorii
AATTAAACATGCATATGTATTTGAAACAATTGATTCCTGGAACAGCTTCGTCAATAACATCATTCATAGAGCCACAACAAGATTTTTTCTAGCAACATGATTACATTTAAAAGTATATAATATGATTACATTGTGTAATCACATGATTAAGACAGCCTAAAAATTGCTGTTCACAATCTCCGATGGGACAATGTCTCACCTTATGGATCTAGCTAACTCAATCATGTTGTCCAGCTCTCATTGGGCCATTTGAACTTGTTCACTAAGGTGTTGATGTTGTACTTGGTAGTTCAGACATGCTTGGTCACTTGTTGCTTGCCACTCAAGTTCACATTGCTCAGAGGTCCTTGTTAGCTTATTGATATGACCTTGACGAATTCGAAAAGACTACTCTAACTCCTGGATTCTGTGAGTAAGGACTTCATTTTCAACCCTGGCGATATTTCAGGTCTTTGATTTCTTCGTTGATAGGTGGAGGCAAGAGTGTATGCCCTTGTGAAAGTTTTTTTACTAGTTCTGACTACCTCCTTTTGCTGATTCAGCTCATGATTAAGAGTGGCAACTTTTGCTTTCCATTTGACTAATGTCTTTCCAACATGATGAGACTTTAGCTTTTTGGAGCACCACTTAGTCTTTGGTTAGGCTTTTAGGGTCATCTTTGAGGTGATCCCTTTCTTTGATGACTCGATCTATTTCACCACTCTTATGATAGATATCCATTTCTAACTAGGCCTTTTCCTCTTTAAGTCAAAAAATTTCTATGACAAAAGATGCCTTTTCTTGTTTGAACTCCATTCTAAGTAGCTTGATCTCAGAAGGTGGCTCTTTTATTGGGATTTGTAGTATCCTAGAGTTGGGTGGTGGAAATGGGTCTTTGATACATTAGAGTCTCCATTTTATATCCAGGAGTGGTAGGGCTTTCTCTCCAGTAATTTTCCATAAAATAGATCTTCTTCTAAGCTTGGAAAGCTAGCTGGTCTTTTGCTTTATAATTTGGCTTTTTATATTCAAAATTCCAATGTCCTAAGTCTTCGAAGAACGGTATGAATTGCTAGCACTAGAACTAAAATAATACCAATAGAGGAGCATAACTAGATTTCCTCATAATCTCAAGAGTGGTACATAAGTGTAGTCTCCACATCTATACACAATAAACTAAGAGAACACCCACGAGGTTCTCTACATGATTTTTTCTTCCTTGACATTTCATAATTCCTCGACCCAATGCTTTTCTAGCTTATCTTGATAACATTCTTCCTTTAATGCTATGGAAAGAAGACTGATCTTGATGAGGAAATTTTGCCTAGACCACTTTTTTCTAACACCGAGATGACCTAAGAGCCATATTTGAAGCAATAGTGCATACTCGATAAACCTTCATGTTCCCGTTCTTTTATAAAAGTTGAGGGCACAGATGGTTTCAGCGATGATGGTGGAAGTAGGGTTAAGGTTGCAACATAGGTGATAAAAGAAATCTGTGACTATCGCCTCTACATAACCTAAAGTCTTTGGGAATATAAGGACCCCATAGATCCAGAGCGTAGACATCTTGAGCTTTTTTTTATCAGAAAGATTTACCATGGCCTCTTTCAAGCTAGCCCAAGAGATGCATTTGCTGCTCATTTTTACCTTGACGTGACTATCAACCCATGCTTCTGTGGCCCTAAGAACTTGCCTCAACCTTTTCTTAAATGTAGGAAGAATTAGCACTTTGCAGTAAATTTGGTCTTACTTGGCCCTTTCTATGTTGAGTAGAGCTGCGTACTCGTCAATGGTAGGGACTAAATCTTGTTGGTTGAAGGTGAAACATCGATAGGTCAGATTCTAGAACTATGCCATTGCTCATAGCAAGCCATCATCCAACTAAACTTAGAGTAGGAGAGCCATATCCTCATACTTTTTAGTGAAGGCTTATTTCTTGTTGCTATCCCAAATATGCTTTAGTTCTCGACAATCAATTTGACAAAAACTGATCTTGATCTTTTCATGCATTTTTAAGACATAATCAGGCTTTGGAATATCCTCTTCTTGACGTTGATGACCTTTTGACCATGTTTTGATGCTTTCAAATGACTTAATAGTGGAGATAAGCTGTTGCTTCATAAATAATGCCTCTTACTAAACATCAAATTGAAATAATTACCCCAAAATGATGATAGTCATAATAGTTATGATGAAATGATGCAAATGCCAAAACACAAAACAAAAGGAAAACAAGTTAGTGAAACGTATAAGGGACAAATGCAAGGAATTAAAGAATTTAAGAACATTAGAAGAAAATATTCATTACGTTGCTCGACCAAGGTGGTGAGACAAGAAATGGGTAGCGTATCAACATGTTTAGATGCAACTTGCCCTTTGTGAGGTGATATAATACCTTATTTTGATAAAAAAATAACTGATTGGCAATAATATTCATTTATCACTACTATTACAGATACGTGTTAAGCCGTGACTCGGATAACATAATGATTTACATCATAAGACATTATGAACGATGGTTTTTGCTCACCGTCACTTATTTAGATAAAGGTTAATCATTGTTCGAGCGACACAATGGCATGGCTTGATAAATGATAAAGATGCAGATGCTGGTGACAATTGTACACTTATTATCACCTGTGTAACCATGGTAATTGAGAGTAAAGATTAGGAATGATTCCCTAAGTGACCCTATTCTCTAAGTGTTCTAGTAGTGTTCCAGTATGGTTTGACATGGTTTAGCTCATAGGGCTCATTGTATGAGGTTTAAGTAGATGCCTAAATGGGTATTCAAATTGCTCTTCCATCTGGTAAGGATAGTCAAGCAACCCAATCCTAAGCCCATTATGGGTTTGGCGGAATGGGTTCAATCCGGTGGATGTATTTTCCTATACAAATGCGAAGGGTTACTCATGAAAGATATAAGTAATTTACATCCAAGAAGTTATTGATATGCCTAAGCAGAGCGTTACTCACAAAGGCAGATAGCTCACTTCCTCTTAATCATTGGGTTATAACCTTACTATGAAGTTTAGTGGGACTCTAATGCACATGCAAGTGCGTGGTGTGTGACGAGGAAACCATTAAACCTTTTTGCTTAGTCCTGCATTACCATTTTTATTAAACTGATAATTATTCAAAGAAAAGACAATCCTGACAATCATGTCAAACAAAAGATTAGTTGACAAAATAAAAAAAGGTCATAGTTAAATAATGACTGAAGATAAAAAAAATTGAAAACCTAGTAAGACATGGCTAGCTATTGGCCTAACTCTCTATACAGTCTCCAGTGAAGTCGCCAAGCTATCGCAACATACCCAAGGTGGATCCTCACGGATTTATGGGTGTATATGACTTAAAATATTTTTTTGACTAGGAAATGTCTTCTTGACTGAGACTTTTCCTTCACAACATGATGAGAATGAGAAATTTTAATTTTTTACTCATGATATTGTGATGGGGACCATAAGATGAATTGCTCATCTTGTTGGTCTCGGATGACGATCATAAAGTGGCTAACGCTTGGAGCTACTATCAATCGTTTTGGGCTAGGCATGATAGGATGCCTATTGAAACCTATGTCTTGAGTTATGAAACTCGAAACACCGATCCCATGGTCTAAATGGTGCAAAGATTTGCCATTTGAGTTTGAGAGTTGGTTACGCATGATGAGGCATGAACCTCTTCGTAACACCTGAAATCGATACCTTACTAGTTATGTCTTATCTCGATTTTGATTCTTTCGATCTTAACTATCACTATTTTGATATAACCCTTTTTTACTGCATGAATTTTATAGAAAAATAAATCCAGGTTTTGATGAAAAGATTTAATCTCATATATGCCCTAGATAAAAAGGGAATATAGAAATTTTTAATAAAAATAACCTCTGGATTTTGCTTTGAAAATGGAATATTCCATTTTGGGCACTGAGAGATACCCACGCGAAACATCACCTTCAATTTTACTTGAAATGATTTGAAAATATGAATGCGAACAATCAAAATAGAGAAATCACATTAGTAAGGCAACGAATGAAGTAACATAACATGAACCATTTAATGTAATGATAAAAAGAAGGGATATACCGTAGGAATTTATCTTGTAATTGGCATCAATTATCTAGGAATAATCAAATCGACAGTTTTGAAGACGAATCTGGGATCCTTGATTGAATCAGGTTTTTCTTTAAAAAAATGGGCTTAACTTTTGACGCGCTTATGGAAATATGAGAAGAAGAACAATTTAATTATAGTTGAAAGACAAGGTTAGAGTATCCCTTCAGAAAGATAGGGTTAGAGTATCCTCATGGATGATGTATAATTTTGATAGAGGAAGATTTTTAAATCTTAACGATTTTGAAAAAGTGGGGTTGGAGTATCCCTTCAGAAGGTTAGGGGAGTATCCCCGAAAGTGACATGTCTGACACTCATTAAAAAAGTCAAGTTGGAAAACTTAAGTTGACAAAACTTTGTGATTTAGAAAATGAGTGAACGTTTTGATGCTTTTTGATAAAAGAAATTATTGTGAATGAGGATGGTAAAGATGTAAAAAAAAATTCGTGCCTTGATGCGAGCCTATGGGAGGTCACAGCATGTTCTCAAGGCTGATCAGGGTGATATGGTGACATTCAAATGTCTCGAGACAAAGCTCAGGAAAACAACTCAGTTTTGACCATAATCAAAAACAAGGGACATCATCGCTCTATCCCACTTTCTGAATTTATTCTAAAGTAGTTTAAAGGTTTTGGAGGGTGAACAAGATATCATTAAAAAGGTAACTCAATGAGGGTTAATCGAAAAATAATTCCAATATTGCAAAAAATCACTTTCTAGGAGAATAAATTTTCAAGTTTGGATTAATTATGCTGCTGGCAGAGTATACGAGGGACAAGATGTGTCAAAATTTAAAAAATCACCCTAGACTTATGCGGTATCAAAAAATTGTAAATGATACCTTTCTGAAAAAGGAATTTCATGAGTTTTTTTAGGAAAATCTTTGAAGGATTTTGAAAAATCATTTAGGAGGTCTAAATAGCCTAATCAAAATATACATGCTGGTTCTAGGGGTTTTGGACAGTTATAGATTTGAAAAGTCATAACTCTCTCATCCGGAATGATCCAGGGGTGAATAAGACATCATTTTAAAGATAATTTGACATATTTTGAGAGATAAATATTAGAAAATTCAAAAAATCGTTTGGAATTTTAAACTAATTTTTTCAATTCACAATAGCTGTGTTACCATCAGGGGAGAAAGCAAAGCAAGGGATTTTTTTTTATTTTTCTTTGTGTTTTTCGATCCAAACTCAGGTCATTGCATTCGAACGTCCATGCTTGAAAGGAAAAGTGGCATGAGTATCATGAACTCATTGCATAGCGTCGCAGTAGTTTGGGATGATGAAACAGCCTGTTGATTATACCACTCAAGATTTTGACTCAAAAACGAGGCATAAACATTTCGGGAACATGTGCGGGGCCATTTTCATTGGAAAATCAAAAGATTTAAGCTCATTTAACCAAGATTTCAGAACTGGAAAACTTAATTTTCCCTAATATTTTTTTCTAACTTTAAGGAAAATGCTAAGTTCATGCTAATCCTTATTGGTTGAGGTTAACATGTTTGGCTTGGGGAGGTTTTGAAAATTAGTTTTTTTTATAGCTACCAAACATGCACTTAGACAAGGAGAAGACAATGAACATACAAGGGGATGACACATAACGTGAATGGGGATGCTAACTTTACAAATGCTTTTGAGAAAGAAAGTGCTATGCACATATCTCATGAAGTAAACCATACTAAAAATGACAATGATTCATGATAAAATGCAAGTTAACGTATAAACATGCTTGAAACATGCTAGGCTAAGGATTTGTGCATGGATTAAAAATAACATGATGCATAGATATGACATGAAATGCATGAACAAGAGCTGTCAAAAATAATGAGGATGAAAAGAGATACTTTGCACATCAAAAAGGCCTCAAAGCATCCAAATACTAAGCTACCATAACCAAAAGCCACAATAATGCATGAGAATCCTAAAAGGGTGGTGGAAGCATGGAAAGCTTACTAAAATGATGAAGATGCTAAAAAATTGAAAATGAAAGTGATTAAATAGGAAGTTATACCAACAAAGCTTCAATTTTGGTCAAGTGGTTGGAGCAATGGAGATAGCCTAAATTCCTCTTTTTTCCTTGTTGTTATTAGCAAGAAATGTGAGAAAAATGGCTTTGGTTTTGGTATGGGTGAGGACGATTTTTCAAAGTGTATTGTGGCTTGGAGTGAGTTTTTGGGGCTATTTTTAGATGCTGAGTGAAGGGCTACGGGATTCTATTTTTTTGACGTGTGAATGAGTTGGGAGAGCTAAAACAAGCTAGAAAAAAAAGATCCTTCAGCTGAGATATTGATGGCTTATTTACACCAGTATTTTAGAGTTAATTTGGAAGTGTTTTTGGTCATTTCTCAAAGGGACAAAGTTATGACAGTTGATGGCTATAGGGTGGCTATAGGAAGAAATTTGCTGCCAATTTGATGGACATAGTGTGGCTGGTTTGATTGCTGAAGTCAGATACTAGCAAGTAGGGTGGCTGATGGTGATCTTTGTCACAAACAAGGGAGAAGTAGGGTAATCATATAAAATTAACCCTTTATGATCTAATTTAGATTTCAAAAAATGTTTTAATTAATTCACAAGTCTATATTCATAATTTGATATGAGTTTTGATCTTTTTTGATAGAAAAACGAGTTAAAATCAAGTTTTGGATCAATAGTGGACAAGTTAAAAATAGTTCGATATGGAAAATAGCTTGCATGTATCGATACATTTAGTCTAAAAACCCTCAAATGTATCGATACAATGAACATTGTATAGATACATGTTGATATGTATCGATACATCTACTTTACAAAATGTAAGTATTGGTTCTGGCATGGCCTAGTGTCGATACATGAGTTCATGTATCGATACATAAACTCATGTATTGATATATTTACACATTATATTAATGCAAATGGGGACATTTTTTAGGTTGTTAGAGCATTATATCGATATATGAGGATCATGTATCAATACATTCAGGCAAAATTATGAATTTTCCTATGTCTTTTATCCCCGAACACCAAGAACTATGCCCTTTGGTGCCACATATTTACATTTTTTTAATATGATCCATAGGCAATCTTGACCTCCTAAAAAAAAACTTTGTTACCCGGCGATCATCACCCTCGTTCACATTCATGTCCTAAATTACCAAAAATTAGCTCGGACAAAATAAGGTGTCTATAATGATGCACAAAGAGATAGAAGTACATGAGGATGATATGATTGGTAAGTCACCTCAGGAGGAAGAACACGTTACAAATTTACGAAAGCTGTTCAAAAGACTAAGAAGGTACCAATTGAAGCTAAATTCGAGAAAATGCATTTTTAGTGCAAGGTCAGGAAAGTTGTTAGGGTTCATTATGAGTGAAAAAGGGATTAAAGTTAATCCAGATAAGATTAAAGCCATTCAAGAATTTTTATCCTTACATATGCAAAAAGAGGTATGAATTTTTTTGGAGAGGATGACTTACATTGCCAGATTCATATCCCAACTTACTGATAAATGTGACCTAATATTTTGGCTTTTGGGAAAACAAAATCCTAGTAAATGGAATGAAGAATGCCAAGAAGCATTCAAAAAAGTTAAGATTATCTCTTTAATCCACTAGTACTAGTGCCACTTGTATTGGGATGACCCTTGATCTTATACTTGTCAATGTCCAAAAGGTTTATGGGTTGTGTGCTAGGACAACAAGATAAGATAGGAAAGAAGGAGCAGGCTATTTATTACCTTAGCAAGAAATTTCTTGACTACGAGGTAAATTATTCTCAAATAGAAAAGATATGTTGTGCCCTAGTTTAGGCTGTAAAAAGGCTCCGATAATACATGTTGTACCACTTGGCTGATCACTAAAATATACCTGATCAAATATCTATTCGAAGCATCGATTTTGTCAAGAAGGATAGCTAGATGGCAAGTTTTGTTATCAGAATATGATATGGTTTATATGAGTTAGAAGGCAACTAAAGAGAGCATTATTGTTGAATTCCTAGCAAGCTAGGCACTAGAAGATTATCAGCCATTGAATTTTGACCTTCCTGATGAGGATTTAATGAATATTTCAATGGAAGAAGAAGGAAAGCCATCGAAGGAATTGACATGGAAAATGTATTTTGATGAAGCATCAAATGCTTTAGGCCATGGAATTAGGGCAATCTTAATATCTTCAAAAAGAGACATTACCCTTTTACTACTCAATTAGATTTAAATTGTACAAACAATGTAGCAGAATATGGAGCATGTGTTATTGGACTTCGACAGTTGTTGAGAGAAAAGCTTAATTTTTGAAAATATATAGGGACTCAGCCTTAGTGATTTATCAATTGCACAGAGAATAGGAAACTCAGGATTCGAGGGTGTAACAATACAGAAAGCTAATCCTAGAACTGCTTGAAAAGTTTAAAAAGGTAGAATTTATTTATCTAACTTAAGATGAGAGCCAAATGGCAGATGCTTTAGCCTCATTGGCTTTAATATTTAAGGCGAATGAAGGGCAAAAGGTAACACCAATTTAAATGAACATATACGAGTCTTTCGTATATTGGTGCAATGTTAAAATGGAAGCTAATGGTCTACCATGCTATCATGACATCAAAAGATATCTCAAGGATCAAGCATACCCAGATAATACCTCTGAGACCTATAAAAGAACTTTAAGGAGGCTGGCTATGAATTTTGTTTTAGATGGAGAGATTCTTTACAAGAAGAGTTATGATCAAATGTTACTAAGGTGTGTTGATGCTCCCAAAGCACAAAAGATATTGGAAGAAGTGCATAAAAAGGTTTGCAATATCCATGCAAATGGACATAAAATTGCAAAGCAAATTTGAGGTTGGCTTATTTTTGGATGGCCATGGAAAGTGATTTTATTAAATATGCTCGAAAGTGTCATAAATGCCAAGTCTATGCTGAAAAAATCCATGTACTACCTTTACCATTGCGTGTAATAATCGAATTATAACTTTCTCCGTATGAGGCATGGATGTTATTGGATAATTACCCCTGTAACCTTAAACCATTATCGCTTCATCCTAATGGCTATTGATTACTTTATCAAATGGGTTGAAGCAGCCTCCTATATAAATATGACAAGGTTGATGGTGATAAAGTTTTTGAGAACTAACATCATTTGCCAATTTAGGATCCTTGAAAGAATTATAACGGATAACTCCTCCAATTTGAATAATAAATTAATGATAGAGGTGTGTACCCAGCTCAAAATTTCTTATCACAATTTGTTGACATACCATCCAAAGATAAATAAAGCTATAGAGGTAGCTAATAAAAATATTAAAAAAATTATAGGGAAGATGGTAGAGACCTACAAAGTTTGGCATGAGAAGCTCCTCTTTGCCCTTTTGGCTTATAGAACTTTAGTTTGAACTTCAACTAGGGCAATGCCTTATTTGTTAGTCTGTGGTATAGAGGCTGTCTTGCTAATTAAAGTGGAAATCCCTTCACTCTGAGTTTTGATGGAAACCAAGTTGGAAGAAGCCGAATGAGTTTGCGATCGTTATGAGCAATTGAACTTTATTAAAGAAAAAAAGCTAAAAGCTATTCAACATGGGTTGACATACCAAAAAGAATGATGAGGGCACATGATAAAAAAATTCATCCCAAAAAATTCCATAAAAGAGAATTAGTACTAAGAAGAATCCTACCAAGACAAAAAGATCCTCAAGGCAAATGGGCACCCAATTGGGTAGGGCCATATATTGTCCGAAAGACATTTTTAGGAGGGGCATTGATATTGGTAGAGATGGATTGAGGATTTCTACCAAACCTTATTAATTTGGATAATGTAAAAAGATATTATGCTTAAAAAAAAGAAAGAAAAACGGATGAAAACTTGAAAAGGCATCCATGTTTTAAAAAAAGAAAAAAATGAAATGAAAAAAATAAAACAAAAGGAAAACGGATGAAAACTTGAAAAGACGTCTGGTTTAAAAAAAACCCAAAAAAGGTATCTGATCAAATGTGGTATAAGAGAGAGACTTTAAACTGAAAGCTTAAAGCGATAGCCCAAGCATTTGAAAGGAATCGACAAAGCATAATTTATCAGAAGACTAAGTTTGATAGAGGCATAGTATGATCAAAGGTATCTTCAAAAAATGGATCTTTAGGGAAGTAAATTTTTTATTTAGAAAAATTCTCTGAAAAAAATGAATAAATGGCAGATCTTGCTTATCTGAGTAATATCTAAAATCTTCTTTGTATTTTATCACCATTTTTAAAATAATCAATGTTGTATCCTCTTTCTTTGTTACAATAAAAGTATATATTTTCATTCATACCTTTGTCAATTAGTCTTTTGGACCATGCCAACATTTCTACTAGATGATAATTAATGTTTTGAACAAATAGAAATTAAGGAAAAAATGATAAATTGATTTCTCTGTATTACTTTGAATGAGATTAAAATATTATAAGGATCTCAATCAATGATTCAAAGTCTTTCAGACATTCTAGAAAGAATTAGGGTGGATAAACTACATATTTCCCATCATGCTCTTCTTCTTCAGCCTATATCAATTTGTTTTAGCTATTGATGGAAATTTTAAAAGCTGCATAGTCCTCATCATGCTCTTTGCCTTTAGCTTGTATCAGTTTATTCCAGTTATTAGTAGGAAATTTCAGAGACCATATATTCTTAATCATGTTCCTCTTCTTCAATTCTTAGATGATATTGGTGCATCACCTAGTTTGACTTTTTTAGAATAAGTGTATCATGTTTACAATGACCTCTAAAGGTGCCTTCAAATTTGAATTCAAGTGTTGGCTCCTTTTACCAAAAAAAAGAGATCCCCAATGTTTTCTAAACATGTTTTCAATCTTTAAGCAAAAATATGGGTCTATTCCATTAAGTGAAAGAGAAATATCTATCACATTTTCTCTAAAATAGGATGGATTAGACATTGATAAAGAAAATTAGATAATGAAAACTCATCATACGCATTTTTAATGCATGTGTATTCATATTTGATAATTTAAAGATCTTAAGTTGAAAAGAGCCTTTAGATACATCGATGTTTCATAAATGAAAGGTAAACCTTGCATTCCTTCAAGCAATTTAAATATTAAGCATTTTTACCATTTGACTGCATTGGTTTTGCCCTGGTCAACTCTTTCGATCAAGGTTACATCCTGCTTAAGTCTTTAGGCCAAGGTTATAATCTAATCATCCTCATTTGACTGTATCGATTTCACCCTAGTCGATTCTTTCAACTTAGGATTATATCTTGGTTTTCTTCATTTGACTATATTGATTCTACCGTAGTCAACCCTTTAGACCTAGGATTATATCTTTGTCATTCTTCATCTGACTATATCGGTGTTACCCTAGTCATCCCTTCATATCTAAGATTATATCCTAGTTACCCTTATTTAACTTTTTGGCTTTGTCCTAGTTAAACCTCACCTATGTTGATTTATCGGTTCCATACCAATCAACTCTTATCTAAGTTAACTTGTTAACTTCGTCCCAGTCAAACTTACGTATGTCTGTTTAGCAATTGTATCCTAATTAACTCTTACCTTAGTTGACTTGTTGGAATTATCACGATCAAACCTTACTGATGTCGATTAGCCACTTTCATCCCAATTAACTCTTACCTAAGTTAACTTGTCAACTTTATCCCGATCAAACCTTAACTATGTTGATTTATCAGTTCTATCCCAATCAACTTTTATCTAAGTTGACTTATCGGCTTTGTCCCAGTCAAACTTTATCTATGTTGATTTGTTGGTTTCATCCCAATCAACTCTTACCTAAGTTGATTTTTCAGCTTTATCCCGGTCAAACCTTACCTATGTCAATTTTCTAATTTCATCCCAATTAACTCTTACCTAGGTTAAATCATCGGCTTCATCCCAGTCAAACCTTACCTATGTTGATTTATCAGTTTGATCCCAATCAACTCTGACCTAAGTTGACTTGTCGACTTTATCTTGGTCAAACCTTGCCTATGTCAATTTGCTAGCTTTATGCCAATCAACTCTTACCTAAGTTGACTCATTGACTTTGTCTTGGTCAAACCTTACCTATGTTAATTTATCAGTTTCATCCCAATAAACTCTTACCTAAGTTAACTTATCAGCTTCATCTTGGTCAAACCTTACCTATGTTGATTTATCGATTTCATCCCAATAAACTCTTACCTAAGTTGACTTGTCGGCTTTATCTCGGTCAAACCTTACCTATGTTGATTTGTTGATTTCATCACAATTAACACTTACCTAAGTTGACCTGTCAGCTTCATCCCAGTCAACTCTTTTCATTTGTCGGCTTATCGATCTTATCTCGGTCAACTTTTTTCATTTATTGACTTGTTGGTTTTATCCCAGTTAACCTTTTATTATTGTTAACTCATAGATTTTGTCTTAGTCGACCATATCTTAGTTGACCTTAGGTTTTTCGTTTATCAACCTTTTACCTCTACTGACTTGTATGGTTTTACCCCAATTAGCTCTTTTTGTTTATTAACCAGCATGGTTTTG
>JBBYHO010018579.1:0-12584 GCA_038382025.1 Adansonia gregorii
GGTTAATTTTTTAGGTTTTTTGGTGTCAAATTAGAACTATAGACATCCGAACGTCCCTAATACAGAGGAAAGGGTGACATGGGCATCATGAGTTCATCTCACAATCCTAGAACAGTTTGGGATGATGAAAAAACTAATTGACCATGCCACAAATGTGGGTGTAAAACTTAAGACCAAAGCCTAGCATTTTTAACAAACAAAAAGGTTATTTTGCTTTTGAAAAATAACATTTTTGAGCTCATTTAACCATGAATCCAGACTAGAAAGCTTGATTTATCCCCATGATTGGAGGACCAATTTAGTAAAAACATTAAATCTATGCTAGTCTCCATCTATTAGTTGTAGCATAGACTTAGGGATTTTTAAAATCAAATTTTTGTAATAAACAAGCAAGCATTTTGACAAAAATATTATAAACAAGATGCAACATAGATAAAGATGAACATGGACAACACATTCTAACAAACAAAGATGATATTTTAACATGGAAAAGTTGGCCAAAATGTAATTGATGACAAATAATATGAATAAAATGTTATCATCATAAATGACATCTAGAATCAAGCCTTGCATAATGGTATGAACATGTTTAACCAAAAAAAAGCATGCTAAAATTTTCAAGACAGCATTTTTACTCCATGAAACTTATCAAATGCATGAATATGTTCAAAACATCTTAGGGTCAAGATTCAAGCAAGTGTTGAGCATGTGAAAGTGGATAAAACATGACAAAGATGCATGAATAGGGCTGTTTTGATGGTAAAAATAAATCATGGCATATGTGGTCATCCAAGTAACATTAAACCATCAAAAGATCATCAAAAGCCTAAGACTACCATATCAAAGGCCATAATAATGCATGACAGTCCTAAGATGGTCATGGAAACATGAATGACTCATTAGAATAATGCAAACATTGAAAACTAAAAATAAATAGATCAAGGTAAAGAAAATATACAAAAAAAATCTTTAAATCTCAACCTTTTCTTGGAGCAACAATTGTAAGCTCAATTTTCCCCCTCTTTAATATTGATTAGGAAAAAAAAGGATAAAAAAAATAGAGCTTTTAGGTTATGGTATGGATGGAAAGGAGTTTGGTGATGAAAAAAATAGGACATGGAGATTTTGGAAAGTTTTTTGGAAGGCTCAAAAGAGAGCTACAGGAGTAGAGAAAGTGTTTTTAATGTAACAGAGTTGTATAGGGAGAGAATGTATCAAGCCTTTTTGGCTAAGCCAAAATTAGCTCTTTTGTAGTCCAAGGTTTAGCCAATGCATTTTTGAGCTAAAGTAAAGGTATTTTTGGGCTTTTACCTTATGGTAGCCTGGGTACTATGCTCAGCTGGCTGAAATTTTATTGGCTACTAGTAGTAGAGTGATGGAGCAGAAAGGCAGTAGCAGTCTATAACTAGATAAAAGCCATGTATGCCCTCTAATAAACCTTATATTTCATGAAAATGTCCCATTTTGAGTGATTTTGGGCCTCAAAATTTGTTAAAACCTAATATAAGTCTAATGTTCAAGACGGGTATGTAGTTTGATGATTTTTGGTGCCAGAAATATACCTAAATCGAATTTTGAGTTAGGTGGTGCAAGGGCTAAAAAATGATATGAAGTAGGCAAAATGCTTACATGTATCGATACATTACATATTATATCAATATATTTAGGTAAAAACCCAGAATGTCTATATGCAATAAAGGTTGTATCGATACATTCCAAGAATGTAATAATTCAATTACTTATGTATCAATACATTTAGTCTAAAAATCGAGTTTTAGTTATTGCCAAGACTTGTGTCGATACCTTGAGCCATGTATCGATACATTAAGCAAATATATTGATATAACCTTTATTTGTATCAATACAACCTATGAAATTTTGAATTTTGGTGGCATAGGGGCCTTGTATCGATACACAAAACCTATGTATCAATACATTCATGGAAAAATCTAGAACTTATACGCATCTAACTTTTCAAACCTCTTACTAAGCCAGGAATGATAGAGAACAAATCCATGCTCAACTAAATGATTTTGGTGGTGCCTTGAGCTATGACTTTTGATGTCTTGAATGTTGGCCTAAACAAAATAAGGTGTTTATAATGATGCACGAACATATTGGAATATGCTTGTTGCTACATAAAACATGGTATGAACATAGAAGAAGATGTTTTCATGAGATAAAAACATGCTAGAAATTTTATGACGGCATAAAGATATGATTTTTAGGCAAAAAAGGATGCGTGAACATGTTCAATATTCATGGAGGTATGGAACATGATATGAGCATTAAGAAGGGCATTTTCATAACATGAATAAGGGTTGGAAACTTCATGACAACATAAAAACATAATTTTTATGCATGAATTTATGACAAAATCACAACGAGAATGAATTGAACCTACAAATGGTCATGGTTGCATAAAGGGGGTCACTAGCACCATAAAGTACATGTAAAGGGTAACAAACATGAAAAGATGACTAGAAAAGATGTGCCAACAAAGTTCTAGCAACTTTTTTCCTAAAAAAAAAGTTTTTTGTGGTAAAAATGCTACTTTCTAACCATTTTTTACTTATTATAAGGTGGTAAAAAGAAAAGCAAGTAAAAATAGCTTAAAAAGGTGTTTTGGAGGTGTGTTTTTGGGGAGGTATGAAAATAGAAAATGTTTAATGTTTTTTATGGCTGAAGAATATGATTGAAGTATGTGAGCATCCGTGTGAAGTCTACTAAGAATGCTGTGTTATATGGCTATGTGAATAGTGAACATAAAATGTAAAAAGTAAGGACATTTTACGATTTTAGTGCATGTACCTTAGATGTCGACAAGGTACTATGCTCATCTGCCACTCAAATTCATTGGCTTTCTTAGAAAAAATAGTAGATCAAGGCCACTTTATGCAACTAAGCCATGAGAAAGCCCAAGGTTGCTCTCTAACAAACTGAATTAAGTCATGAATATGTCCCTAGTCATGGCTATTTAGGTTTCAGAAATTGTAATTAATCCAATCACAAGTCTAGTGCTGAGGCCTAGTATGAATTTTGATGATTTTTTGTGCCAAAAACATGGTCCAATTTGTTTCTTATTGTTATATAACAACATAAACTAGGCATTTTTGCCTTGGAGTATTGATACAAGGTTTCTTGCATCGATACTAGGAGTAAATTTTTTATCCAGGTATCAATACAATGAAGCTGGTATCAATACCTGGAGTCTGGTATCAATATCAACACCTTTTGTATCATTACTGGTTAGCCAAAAATGGATTGTAAGCTATAAAGCTTGGTATCGATACGGAGGGCTTGCATATCAATACACAAGCACTTGTATTGATACACAACTTTTTTTCATTGATACCAAATACAAAAAATTGAATTTTTAGTGAGTGAAAGCCTTTAATGGCTATGTATTGATACACCCTATATCAGTTGGCAATGATGGATGACTAACTCATGCTTGCTCAAATGACCTTGGTAACACCTCGAATGGTAACCTTTGATGATTTTTTTTTAACATTTTGTATAATATGGTCCCTAGGCATTACAAACCTTCCCAAAAACATAATGGCGACAAGGCACCCAACAGTCATTCCCACTTTTTATTTTTATATTTTTATTACTTTCTAATTAAGACCCAAGATGCCAGAAATTGGCCTAGACAAAATGGGATGTCTACAATTAAAAATAATTTTCCTGAAAGAATTTTGTAGAAAGCCTTTTATTTCAAAATAAAATGAAAATCTTTAATGTTAGATATTCTCTCCAATTCTCCAATATATAAGCAAAAATTTTAAAAAAATCTCTTCTATCTAACCATTTTCGTAATGTTCCACTAAAATCAATATGATATTTCTTTATAAAAATAATAATCAAAAACTCTCCAAAATCTTACAGAGTACTAAGAACCATCCTTACTTGGAGTGTCACTTGTCATTTCAAATTATTCTAAAAAACGAACAATAAAATTAACTAACTAGACAACAAAAAATCAGAAATAAATAACAATGTAAAAAAATTAACACTCCATCCATTTTATGCTTTGATTAGTGCAGGAGATTATGAGAAACTTAATTTCAATCATTCTCCTAATTCTCCAATGTCTAGACAAAAATTAGAAAAAAAAATTCCTCCCCTTGAGAATTCTCTTAATAATTCTTTAAAAGTTACAATAGTTTTTCATTGTGAAAAAATAACAATAGAGATTATTCCAACATCTAGGTGGTTCAAAAATTATCTTAACTTTAGAAATTTATTTTGTTAAAAATAATTAAATTTTATTTTCATAATTCATTTCACATAATTTATTTATATTTTTAAGTATCCAAATAACAATATATATTTAAAAAAGCATAGAAAATAGGTCAAAGTTTAAAATCATAGAAATTATAGCCCAGAAAGAAAATCATAATCTAAAATCGCAAATCGTGCATTAGGTCAAGCTTTTCGTGTAAATTACTAAGTCTGCTTCTCTTTTCTTTTTATTCTTTTTTCCTTTCCTTTTCTTTTTTTTTTTGTGTTTTCCTTTTTCTTTCTTATTTTTTCTACCCTTATCAATCAATCTCAAGTTGTTCTGTAGGTCTTACTCAAGGCTAAGAAAGCCTTAATTTTGTTTCATTTCATCCAAACTTTTTCTCTCTAGATTTTTCTCTCCCTTCTCTTATGTTCATAACAATTTGAGCATTCTAATAAATTCCCCCTTAAAACTCTAAAATCAGTGATTAAACATGTTCAAAGGCTAAGCTACCCATCTAAGCCTGAAGGACCACTCGATATTTAGGAGGGTTTAGAAAAAAAAAAGATTAGGCCTAAAAAATAGGCTTGGGTAAAATTAAAAATCGATTTTCAAAAACAGAATAGGCCTTGGCTAAAAAAAAATTGAGCCAAAGCCTAGCCCAACCCAAATAGTATATTATCATTATAATTATATATTCTATAATAAAATTTGTAATTTACCTTAATACCTATTACCTTACCTACCCTCATTACCTAACCCTTGCAAACCTAATTACTTGTGTCCTTTCCATTCTTCTCACCCATAGCTATCTATCTTTTCTTCTAAAACAAAGCTTCCAAATCTATCTATCTCTCTGTCTATCTTTTTGATACCTTTTGTCTCTCTATCTTACTCCCAACAATAAATACAAGCCAAAGACATGGACCAAGAACTAGACTAACTAGTAAGTCATAAAAATTTTCCTTTCCTTGGCTAAGTAGAAGTTAGTAAGTCATAAAATTTTATAGATTTTCCACTGATTTTAAGTTTTATTTTAAACAATAGTTGGAATTCATAAATTGCTGTATGGGATATTATATGCATTTTTATATGTAATTTTAGTGTAGTTTAGTTTGAGTTATTAAATGACATTTATACTATTTAATGATAGATTGGTGGCAGAAGAAGTAGGTTTTCAGTAAGATTAGGCTACTTCCACTACTTTATTTGAAGATGCTACAAATTATTTTAGAAAAGATCTTCAATGGTAAGATCACTAAAAAAACTGATGCTTATGGCTTGTTAAGATGGAATCAATTTGGGCGAGCTAGGCTTCAGTATCATTTTACGAATTAAGTTCGAGCTTTGGTAAAAACAAAGTATGCTAATATCCTGTTTAGGTTCAGTTCGGTCCATGAATAAGTATGCAGATGATCGGCCATCGTGTTGTCAAACATTTGTTGCTAATCACTAGAGGTCACTTTCTCTAAAATTTTCTTCTAAAACTCCTATTTTTTTTCCTTTTTTTTATTTCTAGCCTTGATTTGCCCAAAAAAATCCCTAAAACAAGTAAATCTACACTCAAAGATTGTGATTTCCTGTTTAGTTTCCTTTACTTCCCACTGATTGATTGCCATCAAACGTTGGTTAACGTTCCTCGTGCCTTTCTCTACATTCTAATCATTGGAATCTTTTGGAATCCCTCTAAAACTCCCATAAACTTTAAATCTAAAATGACCCATGTTTTTGTTGTTTTTTTGGGTTGTTTTGGTATTGAGTGTTGTTTTTATGTTGCTTGGCTTGGAAGTTATTCTTCCTAGGCTTTTTGCTTATTTTTATGTGATTTTCAAATTTTTTTCTTACTAGGCTCTCCGTTTGTTTTCAAATATGAGTTCGAATGGCTGGGTATGATTTTTTTTTTCTAATCATAAGGTTAAGGCTAGTATAGGCAGAGGAGACTTAAGTTTTTTTTGTTGCTGAATCTTTTTTTTGGGGTAAAGCTCTATTGAGTGTTTTTTTAGCCGTGGTTGCAAATTTTAATAGAATTTCTTGACCTCCAATGAAGGGTTGAAATTGAATGTCAACCTTTGAATAGTTAGGATTCTTTTTCATAAGAAAAACCTAAAATAAAGATCAAATGTTAGTGCTATAGGGATTTGATTTCATTTTTGTTTAGTTTGGTAATAGAAACCTATTGATGGTAGAGCTAGCAATAGGAGGAATACTCCAATCCCTTTTTTTCTTTTTTGTTTCAAAATTTATTTTTTTTCCTTTTGTATTTTTTTTATTTTAAAACATTATTATATGAAAAGAAGAAAAAAAAGCAAAAAAAATATATAAATCTTATGGGTTTACTCTTTCATTTGGTCCTCAAGTGTAAGCTTGTGAAAAGTAAGTCATATAAATTTCTAAAGTTCAAATAAAATAAGCCCAAGAAATCATATTAAAGGGTTAGAAAACAAAATTAAAGTCAAATAAACTCAAATTATTCATGCCCAAAGTAAAATTAAGGCCAAATTTATTTTAATTAATTTCAAAATCAACTCTAATGAATCGAGGTAAAATTATGTGTGTACATATTAATTTTTCATTTTTAATATATTTGAGGTATGTGTGTACATTTGAGTTATGTATGATCTTATTAGTCTTGTCTGTAAAATTTTTTAAATTTTACTGATAAGTTAAGATAATTGCTCTTCTATTAACGTTAGAGAAGATTTAAGTTTTCAATTAAAAATCAATTCAAGTTTGAGAAAAAAACAAAATAATAAATTTTATGAGATAAGATAATAATAAACCTATTCAAGGGTCAAGCTATTTGTCCAAGCTCAATGGTTTGCTTGATTCTTGGAAAGGTTTGGACAAAAATATTATGCTTGAAAAATGGGTTTACACAAAAGATGAGATTTATTTAAAAAATTGATTAAGCATTGGCTCCGATGTTTAAAGCTTGAGCATGGCCCAACCCATTTTTGAATTATATAATATATATGTATATATTATGCCATTTACATCATTTAGAAATTAAATACATATAACATTTAGTGTAAACATTAAAAAAATGTCAAGTCATTTATGTAAGAGTTTAATAAACATATGAAATTATTAAAAGCTAAATAAAAATAACATGTCTTTTAAATTTTTTAGAAAAATTCACATGAGTGGGCTAAAGGGGCTTAGGTTATTTTGTTGACAAATATGGATAAGTCTAGACAGAATTTGAGACCTATATTTTGAACCGAGCCAAGCTTGGACAAGTATATGTACTGATAATACCCTATGTAAGCTCGACCTAACTCAAACTCGGCCATGAATAGAAGATTATATCTTATCATGTAATCCTAATGTCACATTATAATAAATATTTACGCTATACCTATCAATTCTGACCTAAACCCAAAAACTTAACCCCACCCATCCGAATTCAAACCTGACCCAACTTGATTTGACCAAAACAAGTCAACAATCCAAACCCAACCAACCCAAATGACCTAAATAAAAAATGGCCAAAAACCCAAATGACCCAGCAGTTAACCGAAAATGACTTAAGCTTGACTTAAGTATAATTTTATTTCAAAAAATATTAATTGAATAAAAATAGTAGCTATAAAAAATTATTAACTTATTTTAATTTTATAATTTGTAATAAACATTTTTTAGTATAACAAAGTGTACAAGTTGGTATGTATATAAATGGATCCTATATTTGTTATTTTCTCTATATGTAAAATGATGTTGTGACTATACATATAGGTACAACATTAGATATATGATTATACTATTACGACAATTCTTTTACCATGTGATTAGTTTGAATGTTTTGAATTGTTATTATTCTCTAGCTTTTTTTCTTTTTTTAGTTTCATAGTAAAAGGTAATTTTCAACCATTTTCGATGCTTTGATCAATGCTCGAAAATAATAACAAATCTTTATACTTGAAGGCATATTAATTAAACTTTATTAAAAGATGTTCATTTTAGATAAGTCTTGCTTAAATGACTCTTTTTTTTCTTAAGATTAATAACAATAATTCTTAAACAAATAAAGAATATTACACTAATATGTCAATCTCCCATTAATATACCGAAGGACCTGAAATAGAAAAAAAATAAAAATAAACTTTGATTACATGTTAAAATAAACTTTTAAATACATAATAACATTTTAAATAAATTAATAAAACGTTATATCAATTATGATAATCTTATAATAACATTTAAAATCGATTATATATTTTAAATGTTATGGATATAATTACAGTAATTTCATAAGACCCTTACGCTATAAATGTATTTAAAATATAAGTTTATTTTTTAAATAACATAATCTATTCTTGTAAAATTTAGAATAAAATACATAAATGGGTTGTTAATAGTGATGCATGTATTTTATCATGATGATATATATATATATATGTATTATAATAATATCTTATAATGTAATGTAGATCAAATTATATAATCTTTTGTTGTTACACTTATACATGTTACTTTAGGATAAATGTCGCGTTAGCTTCATGTTATGCGACTTTATAAAAGCACATAACATGTCATTGATATGTAAATGTTATTATAATAATTTGTATATTTTGCTAACTTTGTCAAAGTTTTAAAGAATATCTATTAATTTGAATTAAGTTGCACTGATTGTCAAATTAATTTATTTCGAGAAATTTTAAGTTGAATCAAACACTATTTAATTTGGAATTTAAAAATATTTTTATTAAACCAATTTGAAATCCCACTTTTAGTTTTCAAATGTATCAGATTTTAAAATTACTTTTGAGTTTTAAATTGGAGATTGGATGCTTATGGGCTTTAGAACTTCAAATTGCTAAATAGGTTAAGAATTTTTTATTAAGTCCCAAAATTAGGCCAACCCATATCCATTTCTTATGTTATTCTTTCTTTTTTATTTTCTCGAATACTTTCAAAAGAACCAAAATATCAATAAAAATAAAAAGGAAAAAATGTAAAATCTTTTATTGTTATCATAACATCTTTTCAATTGTTAGATGATTTTGAAAAGACACAAGATGTCGCAACCAATATTTTTTTTTGTTTAATGGAATTGGCCACTTAAAAAATTTATGCTTTTAATAAAATTATAAATTAATTAAGACTTGATAAAAAGATAATTTAGGTTTGTGTTGTGTGATTTAGTGAACATAAATGCACGTTATCGTTAACAAGTAACCAAGTGATAAGTATCAAATATCATCCTATGAGGATTGATTGATTACTAACGAAATCATAATAACTCTAACTTTATTTGAATTAATTGAAAGCTTATTTGAAAATTTTGAAAGAAAATTAAAACAAAACAAAACTAACAAAACTGTAGTAATTAAACGGAGAAATATCAAATAACTAAAAGCTTAGGGGTTTCCAATTTCACCATAACTAATCTGAATTAATTTCTTTTAATAGAAATTATTATCCTAATTGCTAGTCAGGATTCCCTAAATTTTCCCTTAGCTTCTTCAAAGATCTAATGAAAACACTCTTAAATATTAATCCTTTATATCCTTGCAGATGAATGGGAATAATTAAGGATTCATTAAGCTTTAGGGTCTTTTTATTGACTACACAAATCATGCTCATGGACTCCCATATCACATTCAATTTATGGTATTCAACATAATGAACTAAGAGTCATAAATGTTCTTTCAGTCTCATTATGATTAACCCGACGTCTAATTAGTAGTCAGTTAATTAGAAGCATTAAGAACAATGAAGAATACTTAATTAGGGAAAATAATGCATCAATTAAATTGAAAAGATAAATTCAATTAAGCTACATTGTAGCCTTAGAAAAAAAAAGTCTAGTTCATAATAAAAGTAAAAAAAATCCTAACAATTAATTTAAACATGATTCTAGAAAAAAAAAGGAAAAAGAAGAAAAAAAGAAACACTAATTGATTGTTGATGTTGTAGCTGTTGTCTCTTCTTTAGGTCTAATGGTTTTAACCCTTGTTCCAAACCTAAAACAGTATATTTATATCAATGCATTGTAGGGTCAAATGTGAAAAATTAAGGTAAAATCTCATGTATTCACAGTGTTTAGGTGCTAGGATTGAATGCCTAGGCACCTATTGCACTAGAATTTTTTTGCTCTTGCGATTCCTACCAATGCTTACGCGTTGAAAGTTAGAGCCTAGGCTTTAGCTTCCTTGGAAAATTTTTGCCAACTTGTCTTTAAATGTGTAAGCAATCTCTTCATGGCTTGTAATCATTCTAAAAGAGCCTCAAATTATCTAGCTTGATCAGAATTCATTTGAACTGCAAAATAAACCCGAAACATATATAAAGTACTAGAATTTCTTGAAAATAAACTAAGTATCAAGTAAAACAATAGCTAATTCGTGGGTACTTACCCACTCAATAGTTTGTGAGAACAAAAGTGAGATTTGAAAGTACTATTACACATGGAAATTGTGGTGTCCATTTGAGAAAACAATACCATCTAATCATGTGTTATCTTTTTTTTTTTTTTTGTCTTTGATAAATTAATTTTTATCATTTAAAAATAATCCCCTTGATTTCTTTCAAAATATTTTATTTTTTAAAATAAATAATTTTCTTTTTTATTTATTTATTTTTTAAATGAATGAAAATTTTACATTAAAAATTCTTATTACATACTCCAATGCTTTTGGTAGTGCTTAATGGGATTTTTCTTCACATTAAGATTTCCTAAAATCACTATTTTTAAGTTCCTTAGAATTTCGTTGTCAAAAAGTCACATTCATGTTTATGATTTTATGAATGTAAACAAAGCAAACAATTAGAAACAGCAATGCACTCGAATTAACCTTGAATTCATTCTTTCTTTTAATTTTTCATCCTTTTCTTTTTTTTTGAGAAAATAAAATTTTGATAGTTATTTGTGGATGATTATTTTTTAAAATAATCATTTATTCAAAAATAATTTTTGAGATATCCAAATACTTTAGACAATACCCTATTAATCATTTTTGCTCAAGATGTTATAAAAAATAATTGATAGTCTTAGTTTTTCTGACAACTCTACTTCATTATTTTTTTTTTTTGAGAAAAGAATCCATTTGATGTTTATTTTATAAAAATGCAATATTTTTTATCCTTCATATTTTACTAGATAAAAAATGTTATTGATGACATTTGAAATAAATAATTCGCATTCTATTATTAATATTTTTTAAAAATTTGTTGAACGAAAATACCTGTTTAAGTACAATAATACTCAAATTCAAAAAAATTACCCAACTGTACTTCAATTTGAAAATAAAATATGTAAGATATTTTTTATTAAAAAATATGATTTATATATTAATTTTTAAATATTATTTCTTATTTAATTTTGTATTTTAATAAAATTCTAATTAAATTTGGCACGACCAAATAATTTCTTTAAATTTGACATGATTTTTTTTTAAATTAATAAATTGAACTAAAATGATCCGAACCCAAATAAATTGAATGTCAAATCTGATTGACTTGAACCTCAATAACCTATATGTCAAACTCGACCGAGCTAAACCTAAAATGATTGGAACCCAGAATAACTCGAATCTAAAATAACATAAACCTAAACAACCCCTGTGTCAAACCCAATTTAGCTAAATCCAAAATGATCCAAACCTAGAATAACTCATATCCGAAATAATTCAAACCCAAAGTATATAAAACCTTGATTGACCCCAAACGGCACACTACCATAAAATGTCCCAACTGTGATAGAAAATTTTTTCGTCATAATTTTCTGTCACTAATATAGCTTAACAGTGATAGGTTTGAGACAGAATTGTGACAAAAATGATCTTTAAATGACAATCATTCTCTATGACAAAGTTTTGTGACGGACTTATGATAGAACTATGACAGAAATAATATTCTGTCACAAAATCGTCATAGTGTTGTGACTTCAAATGAAAGAAATTTTCCACCAACACGTTGTGATAGAAACTTTCATCACAATTATTGAAATCTTAAATAGTGACAACAGTAACTAATTTGTGACAGATATTATTAATTAATTTATTTAATTAATTTTTTATAAATGAAAAATAGTTATGATAGTTATTTTGAAAAAAGCTTCTGTCAGTAAATTAAAGACAGAATATTTGTGACAAAAGATTCTATCATAAGGCTTAAAATTATACATAATATTGAAAATCAGTGATCGATCTATGACAAATATAATTACCTTATTTATTTTTTAAAAAGATTAAATTTTATATATAAAATTTTTACTGTGAAAAATTTTATGACAAATTTACTATTATTAATTTAGTGTTACATATCTATGACAAAAAATGCCATCATAGAGATAGGAAACATAATTAATAACCCTTCTTTTTTTCATGTTTTAACCCTAAATATATATATATAT